>JAQGBX010000203.1:0-43647 GCA_034698745.1 Megaphyllum sjaelandicum | reverse complement strand
ACTCGGAAGAATTTACGACTTCATCATTTTGAGTTTAAAATTTACCATTTTATTTTTGAGTTTCAAACTGACTTTTAAGTACATGTACTGTGCACACTGTATCTCTGTAAAATTGCAAAAGTTTGAGAATCAGAACTCGTTATGGAAGATCATCACTAACCGAGACTTTCTTGTTTTTAGGATTACCCTTCTTTAAGTCAAATCAACCGAATTGTCCGTGATCAAAAAATCAATTTGATTTTTGCTGTTCCCAAGGAAGTGCTGCCGGTTTACGAGAAACTGAGTGCTGTGATCGAAGCTGCTAAAACTAGCCAGATCGAAACAGATTCATCCAACATTGTTGATCTCATCAAGCAGCAGTATGATGCAAGTCGAAGTATTTATTATCGGCTTGCTGCCTTAATTGACATACAGTATGGGTAAATGATAATGGGTAAATTCCTGCATTTTTTCTTCAGAAAATACGTTCAGAAGTTATTCTGACTAGTGACATCCCAGACGGAATTTCAATATCATACCATTCAGCTTGCCGTGGGTAAGATATCATTAGATGGTCGACTTTGTAAAAAATAAAAAATTGGCTGGATTTAAAACGGATATAGAATTCTGAGCTACTGACACTGTTGCTCAATTCTCCAATTAACATTTACAGGGATAAAGTGAAGGAAACCAACAAATGTGCAGACTTAAGAGTTGGGGATACGGTAAGTACCTCATCACACTTCTTCTATCGGAAGTTCAGAAACATTTCTTGAAAAAACAACTCAAAATTCCAAAACCTGTTGCTCAGGTGACGTTCGAGGCAAAGTTGACCTTAGACAAGTGTCCAGAAAACCGTGCCAACTGGAGCCACACTATTCACATACACCCTCTGGGACTCAACGAAGTTCTGGAAATCGACTTGAAGATGTTCTGCGAGTGCGATTGCGAGAATCCTACGGTGCAAGTAAGTGAATGGGACTCTTCAGCAAACTCCACTTAAGATTGTGACAGTTTGTTTTTAACGGTTGAATCTTCCCACTTCCAGATCCACAAGAGTCCAAAATGTTCTCGACTGGGCACGCATCAATGCGGCATTTGCAGTTGTCCAGAGGGGCGCTACGGTCGGGAGTGCGAATGCAACAACAACAAAGCCGAGAAGGACGACAACTGGGGCAATTGCAGAGCGTAAGTTGTTCTCATGATCAACATTTCGTGCCACATTGGTACTTTGAGTTTTTTTTTTCGATTGAATTTGTTTTTTTCGCAGAAAAAATTCTTCCATTCCCTGCACCGGTCGAGGCGACTGTGTCTGCGGAGGCTGCGAATGTCATCTTCCAGTAAGTTTTGCGATCATTATTAAACCTAAACAAATATTTCAAAGGGTCTCCCAGTTGTTCATTCACCACAGGATTTTTTAAAATATTGTTTTAGGCAAAAAATTCTATTTTTCACATACTGATTTTCACAGTAAATTTCCCACGCTTAATTTTAAATTATTTACAAACATCAGCTAATTTAAAAAAAAACAATTAAATGTAAAATTAAATTTCACGTTTAAAAGTTCGTTATCTATGGAGAAAAATGGATCGAAAATATTCAATTTTATGCAGACACCGTTTATATTTTTACAAAGTTTTATCAGATTTCGTCAGACTGGGAAGATGCACGCTTTCAATAAGTTATCGAACAATGGTCACAATGCAAATTTATTTGTGACCCTAGCAAAAGCCTGGTCAGCGGATTTATGGCCTGCAGTGCGAGTGTGACAATTTCTCGTGCGACCGGGGGGAGAACGAGGAACCTTGCGGAGGAAAAGGAAGAGGAGAATGCGACTGTGGCAAATGCATCTGCGAAAAACACTGGGCAGGAAAGACTTGTGACTGCAGCACGCGCTTAGACACGTGCACACCACCTGAGGGTGAGGTGTGCAGCGGAAACGGGAATTGCGTGTGTGGACGGTGCCAGTGCAACCAAACTCAAGATGGCACCTACGGAGGCGTATTCTGCGAAGATTGCCCCGTAAGAACATTGCCGAGATGCAGCGAGTTAACAGTATGATAGTTGCCAGGGTGATGACCATAGCACCATCTTTTTCTCGTTTCAGACTTGCAAAGGCAAGTGTGGTGAATTCAGGCCCTGTGTGGAGTGCCAGGCCTTCGGCCAAGGGCTGTCACAAGAGGAGTGTAAAAACTGCTCCTTTAAGGTGGACCTTGTGGAGAATTTAAGTAGTAAGCAACTGCTCGACTCTTTAGATCGTATAGAAACTTGTACTGCTTGTAATGCAAAAATTGCCTAACTGCTCCATAATCTCTTTGATAGAGGTCGCGCCTTCTGAACGTCGATGCATTTTCATCGATGACAAGGGATGTTCGTTCGTGTTCACTTACACGTTTGACAAAAACAGAAATGCCACTGTCATGGTGCAGGGAGCAAAAGGTAATGGCTGTTCCACCATATTTTTCATCATTTCAAACCGACTGGAGAATGGCCAAACTAATGGAATGTTATCTTTCTGCAGAATGTCCTAAAGTTATAGACGCCCTCGCAATAGGCGCTGGCATCACGGGTGGCGTACTAGTCGTCGGTTTGGTGATTTTGCTGGTTTTCAGGGTCCTGGTGTACTGCAAAGACAGCCGAAACTACGCCAAGTTTCTCGAAGAGAGGAATAACAAGTCGGTTTGGAAGGTTAGCAATAGCCCAATTCTTATGGAAGTTGCGAAAAAGTACCTAATTTTCATGAAACAAATTGGCAAGCGCACATACTGTATGTAAGTGCAAGTATTTGAATAACTTTGATATATGCAATAGATCGTCCCAATTTTTGACAACAGTGCAATTAGAATACACTTGTTTGGTCTCGCATAATTTGCAGCCTACAAAACGTCACTTTTCGGACATGCCTAAAACCCGACAAAATAGCATCGCATCAGACAAATTTCATCGTCGTTTCTACATGTGAATAACTTTATTCTTCGCATTAAGTATTTTTTTTTCCGCTGTTACAGAATGACAACCCCATCTTCCAGCCAGCAAAGATCAACTACACCAACCCGATTTACGGCCAGGTGAACTAGTCTCTGGAGGTCATCCATTTTGTTTTTGGTTCGAAGGCTCACTTGTCAGCAAGCCCTTCACCTAGCCCCACGGGACTCGGGGACTTGCAATACGACAATTGGAGACTGTGCAGCGCTGTGATAACGCCGTGTTCAATGTTTCACGAGCACGGGCTCCAAAATGTAGATGACTGTTCAAAAGGCCGTCCAAAGTATCCTGCTTCTTACGTGTACATATACGTGTCTAGCCTATGTGCAATTCCGTGAGCATTGATGTCGAGCAAAATGATGCGGAGGAACTGAGAATGGATACGAAATGTTTGACTTGCTATGACAGACGTAGCATCCAAAGACATCAAAGGACGGAAGGATTAATCGTGCAATGACCTAGTTTCATTCTGTAAGTTTGTCGTAACTTCTCATCCTTTGCTCAAACTCGGGTTCTGCATGGATTCGAAGCACGGATTACTTCGTCTGCAGTGGCAATTTTTGGTAACGTCGAGATGATCAGCGACAATCAGAAGCTAAGTCCGTCCCAAACCAGAAGAAAGGTTCTGAGAGGCATGGTAACCTCACTTCTACCTTCGTGGAGGATCCCAAAAAAAGCACGGCGTGTTTTTATCAGAACAGAGGCAAGGAAAAAAGTCTAGATGTGCTGTCTTGCCCAGCAATTGCATGGAATCAGCATGTTGTCCAAAATTCCAGTGGAGTGGAGAGAAAATCAGATGTGAGAAGAATGCCATTGCAGCAAAGTTTCAGATACTGTACCACAATTTTCCAATTGAATTCCACTTAAGGCACCCCAGCTCGCGTTCAATGAAAAATACATGTACGATAGACTCCTGATTACTTGTATTAAATTATACTACTTGATTACTAACCATCGACAACAACATGATGCACTACCCAAAGCCGGTTATGCCAAAATTTGACTGATAATTTCATTTTAAGGAAGGATAACAACATCAACATTTATTTCCTTTTTAGAAAAGTTCTAATTCCTGTTTATTTAAAACTAAATTTTTTGACAAGAATTCAAAATCGTCTGCTAAATATTGTGGGTAATAGGAGGTGCATCGATAACGAAGTGTTTGTGCAAAAATTAGAAAAAACGAAGCTAATGTTCGGCATTGTACACATTAACAAGATTCAACCCGAATATTTTTAAGAAATGGTTATTGAATTAATGCAGGGTGTGTTAAAAAGTTACTGTACCATAATATGGCCATATGTTTGTTTCAATAATGAGTGGATTATGTAAGATAGCCTACATGTATTAACTCGCTTATTAAAATGATTAAATAAACATAACCACGGTAATAAAATAATATCATGGTAAGTAAATTTTGACCACTCTGTATAATTGTGAACAAAAAACTTAGAATAGGACCTTGTTCTGTCTGGCTTGCCAAGATAAAATTGCCGTAAATGCATAGGCACAGGCTCATGTGAAAATACTTCAAATATAGGATTGAACGAATTAGATAATGTAATATCAGGATTCAGGACGAGCTAAGGTGCCTCAGATTGGAAAAGCCAATCAAAGTTTGTTGTCAATGTGAATACCAGTTCAATTACACATAAATGTACATTTCATTGAAATCGAACAGTTGAGTTTAAAACAAAACCAAACGAGTTTCTAAATTTGAGTGAATCTTCAACGTAATCGCGAGTTCTAGCTAACAAAATTTATATGAACTCATCATCAGCAAATTAATGCCTGCAAGTACTGTTAAACAACGAATAGGACCAAAAAGGCATGCTTAATTGCCAAACCTAAAAATCGCTCACAACTGTTCTTCATGTAGCAGATCGACGTGCGTTCTTCAAAGTGTGGGCTTCACATTGCTGTTAGTCTAAAAGGTGTAAATTTATTGTTCCCATCATGCTGGTCGTACTTGTATATACAGTATACTGGCCATAACTGCTGTACACAGTAGCTAAATTCCGTTAACTATTAGTTGCTTAGTTTACTCTCGATTCTTTGGTAGTTTTATCTCGAAGCTAAGTTATACATGTATTTGTTGGATTAAATTAAGGCTCTGTGCCCCGTGTAAGTATTCAAAAATATCATTAGCGAGGACACATTTTTCTGAGATGCAAATAGAAAATATCACAATTTCCGCATTAATTTAAAAAGCTAAATCAAATGTTAATTCATGTACTATATTTGATTTCTCGGAAACGCCTGACATTGCTTAATTGTAATTAGTCAAATTCTTTTGCTTTTCCGCCCTTGAGCGTGTGAGGAAAATCGGGCGCATATTTCTGCCAAATACCAGCATACTAAAAATGGAAATTGAAAATCATCCGAATAATGTACGTTATTGTAAACCTCAAAATATCGTTTCATGTAATTTGTTTATAATATGCGATATGTTGTACACGCTCAAATTTGTTGCCTAAGCTTCGACAGCAAATTGTCTACCAAGTTGCCAACCATAATTAAGCTTTGGCACACGAAGAAAGTTATTGCATAAAAATTGTCGACAGGCGTTTTTAAAAAAATAAGTAAAGAATCAGCTTTCTTTAATTCTAGAAATTCGAATGCTAAAAGTGAAAACTATCAAGTAGAAATATCGCCTGAAATTTGGCAATAAATTGCCATTGCGTACATGTACGTACAGTATTCCCGCCTTTACAATGCCAAAAGAAATATCACCACGACAGTAATTAAACATTAAAATCATATCAAAAAGCACCGACAGAGTATCAGTTGAACGTACATGTATAAGTACTTGTATGTTAATGTAGGAATTGTTTGCTAATTTTAAGTTGAAAAATCAAACGTTGCGATGAGACCCATATCAAAGGCACCCAGCAAAGAAACCACAATGTCAAAGTGGTCTTTTCTAATAGAATATACTGTAGTTATTATTAGTTCCTTTGATCGTATCATTCGTTTTGTATATATGTGTACAGTTTGTTTTCATTAAATGTCTTTTTTCAAGAAAATACAAGTACTTCGCATTTTGACTTTTTTACTCTTTATATTTCCAGGTGTATTTTCCAGATGAGGAAACGGTATACTGTATGCATTCTAATGAGCGACAATAATTGAACATTCATGTACTTAGTTCAAAGGCTTTTAAATGTTGCCGACTTTGTCCTTGCGACGGTTTATCGCGCAATATGATATAAGCAATCTTTCATAATGTGTATGACAAATTTGCATAACAATGCAAGCGGTGTCAATGCAAACAATTTTGCACAATATTAATATCCATGCACTTCAACTAAGCATTTGCTTGAAAATAAACCCTAAAATTTAATACATGCAGGGAAAGGCAATTTGTTGACTAATTTAGAGAATTTTAGACATCTCCAAAAAAATCACACATTTCTGCATTATACAGTATGATTTCGCATAATTTGCAACAACTATTACGTTTATTCGGACAATACGTATAAAATTGGCAAAATTCCGGCAACCGATTGCATAAAGCGTCCCCGCATTAACAATATCAGCAAATTTCTCTCGTTATCGTTGGTCTAAAAAACCGAAAATGGTGCTACCATACGTGACACTTGCACAAATTAGTGCATTTTGATAACTTTCGCTATTATAATGAATGAAGTCCCGTGATATCGGCATAATATCAAAAAAGGCACTTGTTGAAACTTCATCAACAAAAACTGTATAAAAAATAATAGGTTGTAACTCACGTTTGGAAATATTTTCTGAATGATGCTTAAGATGGCGATTTTTATTCTTGTCACTATAAGTCGATACGTTTATTGATGTCCTGTTTTAAGATGAGGCATACTCGCTGTTTTATACTGTAAAAAAACAACCAAATACTGCGTCAGCGTGAAAAGACATTTTCTGAACGTCCTGGAATGAATAATTCCAAACCGTGTAATACACGTATCAATTTAATTGGCTATCAAGACCTGGTGGGCGATGCTGGGGTCAGGGGTCATGCTGAATTCACAACCAAGAAATTGAAGACATAAACGGTCGACACACATGCGTGGATCAAAGTACTAGTATATACTAGTAGCTAAAAATGCCATACTCTATTTTTTAACTAACAAAACGAAATGGTCGAGAGCTCTACTTTGTCGTAATAAATCGCATTCATTGTATAATCTATGGAAATATAAAATGATAACCGAAAAAGTCAGTCCGAACAATTAAATAAACACCAGAGAATTAAAACCGGGGACGTTTTGGCAACTTTCGTATACATGTACTTTGTTTAGCCGTCGTGAAATCACGTGTGCGAAAGGAATTTAAAAAAAACCACGATAACCCTGGGTTCCTACTCCAGTAGAATTTGTAGTCATAATTCGAAGAAATGGCCAATTATTTAAAAAAAAATTGAATACACATAAATTCGTTAAAAAAAATCGATATGTCTACAGTGAATCTCCAAAAAGAAATTACATGTACAGTATACACTGTATGTTTTCATACTTACAGGTACATTTATACGGTTTTCCATTATGGGATCCAACAAGTAACGACATGGCAGGGTCCGGTGAGTTTACGAGTCGAAATGGGTTTCTTGGTATGGAAATGTCGAGTTTGAGCAACTATTTCGGAGCCGAAAAGCTCGGAATTTTAACAATTTCAATCCTGAAAAAATCTCGCTCGACTCTAACAACAATAGCCTCGGACTACTTCAAAACGTAATAATGGCTCAGAAATTAATATTTTCGAGTCAGTGAAACTCGCGTAATCAATTCCAATCAGAACTCGCTAAACTCGACTCGGTTCTGTAGTTCAGCTCGCACATCTCTAATTTTCAGATTTGAAATTGTAGAAATTGTAGTTAATTGCTCAAACTCGACATTTCAACACCAAAAAACCCGTTTCGAATCTAAAACTCACCGGAAGTACAACTCGCTTATTGTGCAAATAAAACTTACAGTAGTTTGACGTTTCTGAATTCCTCAAATGAAAATTGTTCGATATCATTGTCAGTTATACAGTAGCTAATAAAATCGATCAATGAGAATTTGGCACGAGCCTATTTATATTTAATTAATTACATAAAGTGGCGGATCTACATTTTTGGGGCCCTGATCGAGCTTAAGTTTTTATTGGGGCCCCTAAGCCCCTAATCCATAGCCAACCACAACGATTGTTGCACCCCTGCCATGATGAGATGTCAAGGTTCCCCAGAAATTTCATGTTGAACTTCCATGACTTTTCAGGGTTTTTAAAACAAATTTCCCATCAATTTTTACAAGATTTTTCAAGTCCAATTTTTACATGTATTGATCCAGTTGAAAAAAATCCAAAAGAACCCGTTAAAATACAAAAAAAAAACGAAAAATACGAAATAGAAACCAACGAAAAAATTGGACTAAACCCGAAAATCACGAAATTACCAAAAATCATGAAATTTTACCAAATATCACGAAAATTTACCAAAAAATCGCAACCAAAAAAATCACGATTCATCAAATATCACAAAATTTCACCAAAAATCACGAAACTTCACAAAAAATTTCGAATAAATACGAAAAATCACAAATATGTTGGGTTGGGGGCCTGAAGCCGCGGCTTAATTGGCTTAATGGTTGATCCGCCACTGATTAGGCTACATTGTCTCATTCTCAAAATTTTAAGTTCGTAAATTTAGCATTTCTCCCTAGAAATTTCGAATATTTTTCTAAATTTTGATTTGTTTGTAGTTTGGAACAATCTTCGACTTGTGATTCACAAAGAAAACAATCTGTTTGTATTCAAAATCCATCCTGTGCAATAAATGCATTAGAAATGTTTCAATTAACCGTTTACTACCAAGAATGGAGTGGTCGAGATTGCACTTTCATAATACGACACAAAGTTAATAGCATGCAAATCAATTTATTAAAATACAAAACCAAATAAGGCTACAATTGTAGCTGGAAAGCAGACTTCTGCTTAGAAATGCAAATAAATAACAGCATAACACCATAGTAACATAGGACTACACAATTAGAGACAAATGATTCACACACTGCAGTTTTTTTACAGCAAACTTGCAATAAGACTACAGTTACACTAAAGGAAATTTAGCGTAGAACTTAATAAATAAATTAGCAATTAACTACAGAATAACAAAAGAGTTTTAGATACAATTTGTAACTCCAGTATTAACTTTTTCCACTTTAGTAAAACTATGTTAAAATTGCCTCAGACAACTGTGTGTCAATTTCATGTTTTTTAACTGGATAAGTTTTACTGAAATGCATCTGCATATTGTCTCTCCTGGGGATGAAAAAACATGAATAAACATGAATGGATAATTAAGACTAAAATGGGGTACTCTCATAGATTAATAATTAGAAATTAAGGCAAAATCTGTCTTTTTCCTCTCAATTCTTGCCTAGTTAGGACTGGTTGAGATGTCATTAACAGTACTGGGAGTTGGTTTTTCGGTTGAGCAACTATTGGGGCAGAATCCATTCACTCCAACGACTTCTTCGACCCAGTTCATGGTTTTCGAAATCCTGGTGTAAACGCCTGGATACGACTTTTGGGCGCAACCAATTCCAAAAGAGACAATCCCGATCAGAGTATATCTGGGGCCGCACTTGCAGATCAATGGGCCACCGGAATCACCCTGTAAACAAAGGTGCAGTATCCAAAATTACATATATAGACTTTATCAATAATACATTCTCTTAATAAGAATTTTCGAGGATTTTTGTGGATGTTCATTCAACAGTTAAAAATGTTTATCTTGAATATACATATAACAGTTTTCTAAAAATTTCTAAATAAAAGTATTTTTAGTAAACATTTTGTTTCGAATTTGTACATACCTGGCAGGCATCTTTACCACCTTCTATTAACCCCGCACACACCATATTTTTAGTAATTTCTATCCCTGTGCTTTCGTATTTCTTCTTGCATTCATCATTACTGATACCTTTGACATCCACATCACGTAACCTATTAGCTGCACCACCACCTACATTTAAGTATTAGTTAAGTAAATTTAAAAACTTATGTTAGATATTCAGTATAGTACGTGAACTTGACTGTTCACAGTCAAGTTCTCACAGTCACTGCCCGTACATAGTTAAGAAAGTGAAATAAGCAGGTATTCGAAATTTCACAATTTAAAAATTCTCAAACTTAATTTTTTTAAATTAATCGAAATCTTAATTTTAACTTCAAAAAGTTACTGTAGCCTATATCTAATGAAAGCAATATTTAATTAGTATTAAATTGATGCGTGGTAACTTTGCTAACAAATATTCCAAATATCTCATTTTTTGCCTAAAAATATCTTAGAAATATTTTTTTTAGAAAATGTTGTTTTTGATACAAATAGATTGGCATATGCTTAAGTAATTTACGTACTTAAGCTGTTCATAATCCAGTTATGATTTTGTTAAGCTAGTTACAAGGACATCCTCAAATGTTCAGTGTAGTAAAATACTTTGAAGCGCCAATGAGTAAATTTTGGGATCACTCAAACAATTACTGGTACAAATGTTATTATTGCGTAATTTTATTTTTGCGTAAATTGATCATAATAATTTCAACTTTTATGGATTTTGAATCGCCTCTCCTCGTAGGAGCCATATAGTTTCTTATCATTATACATGCATTTTTTTTCCTAAAAAAAATACTTGCCTTCACTTGTCGAACCCCATCCCGTTACCACCAGTCGTTTGCCAGTAAAATCATCGTCTGAAGTCGGCACGCAAATGGGTGCTATGCGAGATGAAACAGTGACCGGAAGTAAGACTTTGATCAGCGCGATATCGAATTCCTGCTTCCTGGGATTGTAATCCAGATGTAAATTGATTTCCGAAGCGATTCTTGGAATGAAGAAGATCCCAAAAATACTGTTCAGATTGTGACGTCCAACAGCCACTGTCAGCATGTATGGCTTGGTTCTAATTTAAAAGAAAAATTGGCTATGAATTAAATTCAAAACGAAATAGTAACCTTTTCTTTGGCAAAACCTTCGAATTATTTAAATGCTTCCGCATGCACGAAATACTTATATACAACATACTAAATCGATATGAAAATTTTGGGATAATAAATGCTGTACATGAATTCTTGTTAAGTATTTAATGAAGTTCCAAGCACTTACCTGTATTTAACCACGCAATGCGCTGCAGTGATTACCCACTTTTTGGATATGATTGTCCCTCCGCAGAATTGCGACCTGAATGCCCCATTAATAAAATATTCTGCCGTGTCATGGATGGATACCATCCATGGGTATTCATTTCGTTCAGTCACTTGTCCACCAACTATTTTCGTTGTCTGGTGTTTAATTCCGCATTCTGTAAAAGGTCATTACCAACATTCAAAAAACATAATAAAAACACCAAAATTATTTTTCTGTAATACAATATGTAGTTGTATTACATACCGCAGATTTCATCTGTTTCGTCAGGGTGTGTTCTCAACGTCAGGTTTCTTGTATTATACTCCTAGTTATGATTAAAATTAAATATATGAATAATTTTTAATTTTATAAATTCTTCAACTACATTTCATAAACAGGTAATGACATTTGGTAAGTACATGTATTTACCCTAGTAAAATAACATTTTAAACAAATGCGGATTAATTTTTGAAAGTTTTTAATTCCTTGTTTCCAAATTAAATTATTCTAAGTTGTTTTCTATGAAAATAATTATAGTTATCAAACATTAGCAGAATTAATATTAAAAAATACTGAAATAATATGTTGACTACATGTATGGTGCATATTATCAATAAAGATGAATATTAGTAAAATATTTAAGAATTATGTACATGTTTTAATTCATGAAATATTCATATGAAATACGTGGAGTTGCCATTTTAAATCGTCATTTTTGCAAAAAGAAACTAAAATTAAAATTCAAAAGTAACTACTATAATTTGATAATATATGTAAGATGACACCAATGGGCACTGCGCCCTTGGTTGATGATGTTAAAGATTACTGTAATTTTAGACATAAATTAAAATTCCCTCTGTCTAAAATTGATGTGATCTGCACTTGAGTCTTTGAATATTAAGCTATACTTGCCAACTAATTAAAAAAGACGAAAACTTTACCTTAGAAAGAGCCCAAGAAGAGCAAAAGCAAAACAGAATTGCGACTACCACGTCTGTGTTTCTCATTTTGGCAAAGTACCGTAAATAAAACCGACACACCACCTGAATTGCTATTTATAGATTAACTTGCACAGATTAATTGCGCTCATCAACCATATTGCATTGCCCATATGTAATTAAGATGAAATAATTTAAACAAACATGGCTCGGATTCAGTTGGGCATGCAATGGGAAGTGATTATTAATGAAACTGCTAATTAAATAAAGTAGAATGAGTGTATTGCTCTCTGTGGATCCATATTCATGTACCAGTCGCATGAAGGGCTTGCCTTGATAAAGTTAAACCCATTAATTACACCTGACTAAATACAATAGATATGGCTGGTTAAAACGGTCTCATTAAACGGGCATAGCTTCAATATTGACACTTCTGAATAAACATCCTAAGCTTTTGTAAAAATGCATCACACTGACAGGAGCGGAAGTAAGTAGCATTCTCTTCCAAACATGATGCAGAAAACGAACGGTGAAAGGTCAACTCGTGTAGGCTCAGAGGCCCTACAACAGCTGTTTTGATACAAATTTTATATCTCGACAACCACTTGAGATAGATCATTGACATAGGGTGAATGGGTAATTCATTTTTGAATGTTCTGCAATTAATTAAAAATTAAGTTCGAGGGAAAATTAAAAATCTGAAATTCTCAAACCCTGCTATAAGTGACATTGTCTCATTAATAGCAAATTACATCATTCTCTAGAGATAAAAAAGTATAGAAAATATTTAATTTTATACCTAAAACAGCAGTTGTATCCTGAAATTTTTTTTTAAACCAATTGAGTTAGATCATTGCTATAAGCGAGGTGACTCTTTGGTGATTCTATCAATCAAATGAGTTTTTAATACCGAGAAGAACATTTTACTAATAATTTATTTTCTTTAAAGAAAAGGAAAACAACTTCATCAATATATGGAATAAAATATCAGCACGTTTTGTTATATGTGGAATACTGAGTGGTGAGGTCAATCCAGGAAATGAACTGCGTCACCCTGGTGTACACACCAGGGTAATGGGGCCGCGCGCAGCCAATCCCAAACGACACAATGCCGACGAGAACGTGGCCCCCCTCGAGGTCGTAGGTCAACGGGCCACCAGAATCTCCCTAAAGGGAAGTTAAGCGATATTAAACGGCTCCAAAAAAAATACGAATGGTGAAATCTTCTTGATGAGTTCAATTTACCTGACACGAGTCTTTGCCACCGTTATTGTAACCGGCACATAGCATGTTTGAGGTAATGATAATATCCTTGTTCTTGTAATACTTGGAACAGTCTGAATTTACCATGGTAGGGATCGAAACCTCGTTTAGAACTGAGTTCACCTTTCCTCCTTTATTAACGGAAAAATTAATTAGTTTCAGTTTTTTTTATCCTTCAATGCTTAGAATTGTTGTACATTTCTATAGTTCATTGGACCATTTTTGTCTATAACTAGTCTTTAATTACATATGCATCATTATTCATTTCATTGCCCATCTACATTTTATCAGTCGTCTATTTCTAATTAGTACAAATTCCTGTAAGCACTGTAAATTTTTGCCTTTTAACTGGTGTTATGTATTTTTTGTAATGGATTTTCCTTTCCTAACAATGGTATTGCTCATTAAATAATAACTGATTTTTGTATTTGTAATTTATAGAATGTTTAATTCCTAACGTTAATTATCTTCTCTAAAATAACATAATTCAGACGGAAATTACTGTTCCTACAGCAAGTTTTGGTTTATGTAAATTTGGCTTGCTTAAATACATTATTGTGTTTTAGATTTTGTGTCTTGATGAAACTTCATATTAAATTAACAAAGACAAGTGTATAGTTTCTGATTAGATTTGAATAAATAATGTTACATGTACGTTTCAGTTCTGCTTCTAATTACAGTGTTCCATCCTTTCAATAATAACTATGCACTTCTTAATAATATTTTTTATAATTCCCTCCCCCCCTCGTAATTTATATTTTTATTTTTGCCTAATTAAAGAGAAACTTTTTAACCCTCACCTGTGTTTCTCCTTTCACATTCGGATAACATTAGGAATAAATGAAAAGCATTGACTAAATACAGTATTAGTCTTCTTACCTTCTGTGATGAGACCCCATCCAAGTACCGTCACCATCTTGCTCTCTAAGTTGACGCTAGGGGGCGGAATGCAGATTGGACGAATGATAGAATTGAACGCAATGGGTGTCGTCATCTTGAGAAGTGAGATGTCACTGTCCATACTCTTTGCATTGTATTTCGGATGGTTAATGATTTCCGAAATACCAACTTGGACATTCTTGCTTTCCGAAAGCGTAGAATAGTCGTGATCGCCAAGATTGGCAGTAATCAATTCGGGAAATTCTCTGCAAGCGCAATAAGTTTCATGTTCAACATGTGGCGATTATTTTGGTCAAAGATCATTTTCAAAATCCTATTTTTATCATCTAAAAAATCTAGAATCTTAGCATCAGCGTATAATTTGTCATAGATGAGGTTACTTAATAATATCCTTATATCCTTTTATACTGGTACACCCATTAAGAGTAACTACTGTGGTATGAGGACGTTTCCTGTTACACACCCTACACTTTTTTGCATATTAAATATTACATTATCCAAATACAAATTAGTGGATGAATTTGAAAAGACGGTATTTTGTCAGAAGGTGGCCCTGGGAATTTATAAAAATATCAAATAATTCAGAACGTACCAACCTCCTAAAATTGATGTCGCTTCTCACAAGATGTTAGATAATTGTCTGTGCAACAAGTTTCTCACCTTCTGGAATACGTGCAATGGGCAGCAGTAACGATCCATTGACTGGCTATTAAGGATCCACCGCACAAATGGGAGGCGAGGAGGCCCTTCGCGCTTAGAACTGAAGTTTTATGTAGAGAAACCTATATTATTTACAAAACCATTACAAATAAATAAACATTGTAATGAGGGTAGTCATGTTGCCAATTGGCATTGTTCAATACGAACTTGTACGAGGAAATAAATTGAAAAAGATTTAAGAAAAGTATAACCATTATTACTTATTTTAGGGTTTTATTCTAAAAAAATAATTGGCTTACCATCCATGGATATTTATTTTTCTGCGTCGGAGTTCCTCCCACAATATAAGTTTGTCGATTCGGAGCACCGCAAACTGTTTTAATTAAACAAATAATTTGGCGCAGCTTGATAGAATTTGACATTCTCGAAATAATTAAAATATATATTGTAATTTCATAATGATAGAATTCAAGAAAACGCAATTTGCTTAAAATTCACTTACGCAAGGAATAATTTTTTTTTATATTCTTACCACAACTAGAATTGGCCATATTTGAAGATTCTCTGTTCGCCTAAAAGGATGTGGATCTCGATTCAACTTAAAAAAAAATCGAACTCTATTATGTTAGCAAAGTCAGTGAACTTACCGAAGCCGCATATGACGTCATCATTTGCAGGTAACCCAAGAAAAGGTACAACAGCCAAATAAGGTCCATTTTCAGCGTCGTTCTCGAATTTTTTGCCATTTTTTTGGATGTTTCTTGCAAACGGATCTTCTATATAGCGTTGTGTTGTCAGTTATCTCCACTTCGTATCTGAACTAGTTTCTAGTTTGGTTACGTCATTATTCTAATTGGGTTATGTTTATGTGCCCCTAAATAATGAATATATCGACTTCTTAAGAATCCAATTAATTGCTGTGTGTATTAACACTAAAACTGACAGAAACCAAATTATTGCTATTACTTTCCCCCCAAAATAGATTAAATCGATGTAACTTAAGTGGAAATGACCAGCAGTTTACAGGAGTCCCTTCCGAATAACCGACCTGAAAACGAAGCCAATATTTGCAAGTAAATAGGCAAAAAGTCGAGGGGGACCCATATATTGTATTTAAAAAATGCTTATTCAGCAACTTGGAATGTAGGTTACTAGGTCCAACGCCTATTGCCTCAGTTTCCCACTTAGCATTTCTTTGAAAAGTGAATTTTTTTTCCAGGATGAGAGCATTGTAAACAAGTGTCAAACTGGAATTTGAAACGTCAAGCAATTTGGAAACAAGATGGCTATTACGAATGTTTTCATCTTGGAAAATCTCTTATTTTAAAACTTATTTTCATCTTCAATGAATATAATCATGTAATTGCGATTTAAAACACTAAATTGGTTAATTTACACGAATACATTCATTGCCTTCATTATATTGTCCCTCAAATTAGAAATTTGCCAAATATCATGGTCTCTTTATGAGTCTACTTTGCTAGTGGAGAAATGAGGCTGTCTTATTTCTGCATTTCAATGAATATATACATACATATAAAATACATTGTACCTGTACATGTACAGTATATTCATTGAAGGCTACTACATTGTACAACTTGTATATTTTAAATCCAAGTTGTCACAGTTTTTGCATTTTCTAATTTTATAATATAAACCGTGTTCCGTGTTCCTTGTCCCACTGAAGCTTCATTTTAATGTAACAAAATAGACAAGTAACATTGTAACTCAAAATACATTAACTTGACCATTGTAAATGAAACGAAGGCTTTTTTTACTCAGAAATGCCAAGAAATGGTTTGATTAAAAGTTTGCCTCGATTTAAATCGAGAAAAAATACCTGACAGATTGTTTTTATCGTTTATCATATACAGTTGTATATCTTATCTGTTGTCGAATTTGTTGCTCTTATCTTTATTTGCGTTACTTTTTCAATTCTGAAAGAGGTATTAACAAACATACACACCTTCCAGAGTCGAGACATGGCTTCCCCTTCTGGAAGCGTGGTTTCAGTGGCTAGCGTTGAAACCCGCATTTGCCTGAAGCTCAGCAATTTCCAGAGTATTTTCGACAAAATCGGCGATCGACCAGTGGCGATTGTGTCGGTAAACGGACCGATGCGCACTGGGAAATCGTACATTCTGGCACAATTTCAGCGGTACCTCAGCACCAATGGACAAGGTGACTGGGTCAACCACAAGCTCGATAATGAATTTCTGTGGAAGAATTCTGCCAATCGACAGACTCTTGGCATAAACCTTTGGTCAGAGCCCTTTATAGTGGTCAAGGATGGGCGTGAGGTGGCGGTCTTGCTCATGGACACCCAGGTATGAACACTTGCTAGCAGAGTTTAAGGATGTGGTTCTGAAGGAAATGCTTAAGCAAACATTTACAATTTTAGAAATTAATGTTTGACCATAATGATCTGCTAATTTTCTAACCCCTTGTTTTAATAGTCAACTCGCCATATTTACGAATGTAATTAAGTTTTTGCGTTGTCAGAAATTCATCAATGCCAAAGAAGCACAATATTTCCAGAAACAATAACTAAGACCACGTTGTTGTTTCTTTCTCAGGGCTGCTTTGATGACCAAACATCACTTATGGAGAGCGCCTACAACTTTGCAGTCAGCCTTATTCTATCCTCTGTTCTAGTATACAACATTTCTAAGCAAATTACAGAGGACATGCTGCAATTTCTCCAACTGTTCATTGGTTATGCCAAAGTCTCTACAGAGGAGGAAGGAGATCCAGAACGATATCAAAGATTAATATTTCTGATACGAGACTGGCAGTTCCCTGACGACTTCGGATACGGGTACTACGACGATCACTGCAGCTCATCCAAGAGAAATTTTAAGAAAGAAAAACTGGACCCTATGGAAGGTATGCCAGATCAGGTTCGTATTGTGCATCAGGAAATTATCGATAGTTTTCAAAGCGTCGGTTGCTGCTTGATGCCTTACCCGGGCCAAGGGCTGGCAACTCGTGACAGAACGGACAAGCTGACCCCAGAGTTTGTGGACGCTATCAGGGACCTTGCGCCACGAATTTTTGCCCCAGAAAATTTAGCCATCAAGAAAATCGGTGGGATGGAAGTGACCGGAACTATCCTCAAAGGCATCGCAATAGCCCTTGACCAGATGTTTGCCGCAAACCCCATCCCCGATATCAAGACAATGGCCCAAGAAAACGCAAATGCCCAGATTAGAATTGCAACCTCGGTTGCTCTGAAGCTCTATCACGAGCAGATGAAGGCTGCCAAGGCGTCAGCAGGTGGCTTGCAGGAAAGTCAGTTGCAACAACTGCACAATCAGGCCATGACAAGAGCCATTGAAGTGTTCAAGGAAATGCGGCAGATCCGTGGCAATGCCAGCAGAGAGCAGGCTCTGGTTGCCTTAGAAAATCAGCTCACGTCAAAGTTTAAGAATTACCAGAAGCTCAACGATCTTAGGGTTAAACTAAGAGAAGCTCCCATTGCAGCGAAGAATCCTCTAGAACAACAGGATCAGGGCATCCAGCTTGGAAACCCCAGCGTGGCCCCCAGCAGCGTTCCTGTGGCCAAACCTCCAGATGAAAGAAATCTACAAAACTCATCGATGCCGCAAGCCCAGGGATTAAACCGACCAACCAACAGCTCTTCAGCACAGGTGACCATAAAACGGGTGGCTCCTCTTGTCCCTCAAGATGCACCTCCAATAAAGGACTCTTATAACCAACGCAATCAACAGGGAGTTAATGCTATAACGGGTGCTACAGATGCTACCAACTCTAATCAACGTTCAAGACAACAACTTCCGCAGAGACAGACAAAGAGTTCTTTGGAATGTCGAAAAGATCAAAACTACAGACTTAGTCAACCACGTCAAGCAAACTCATTTTCCGCAGCACCAGTTTTTCACAAAAATTACCCAAATCCAAAACATTCAGCAGAAAGAACACAGATGCAAACTTTTCCTTTGGCCCCCTTCTCTAAAGCTGGTCAACATATTGATGAAAACGTCTTACAGCCTATTTTGCAAATTGCCAGCGCGTTTTTTAAAGCCATTGCGCCACAGAGAAACAGTCGTGTTTAATCTCAAAAGGGTTCCTATTTAGCTCTGATCAAAATCAGTGATTTGAAATTCGGCCAAACATCCCTTTAAAAATGCAGTTTGTCGCTGTAATAAAACGCAAATAAATATAATAGATGTATTCGGTGGTGGTGGTGAAATCTTCTCTAAAATAGGAAGGTGGATGTTTAAAAGAATGATCCTTTGAGACTGCGCATCCTTCAAGATATTAGGCCTACTTAACTTTTTCAATCTTTTGGAATTGTTGACGCTCATTTTTCGGTTTTTTAACGGTTTAATCATATTTAATTTCCTTACTATTGTGCTCTAATGCATCTTTTCCAAATTCATGTGTTACAATTGAATGTTTGAAATTATTTGACTTTTTCAACACACTATTTTATATTAATTTCGAATCGAAAAACGCTTGTACATGTACAGTGTACATAAATAAACTGCACAATATTATATATGCACTGCAATGAATGTACTTAATATATTTAATTATAACTACTATATGTAAGAATACATTTTAACCAATAAAAATGAACATTAAATCGTTTTTTTTCTAGAGATTTAGTGGTAGAATTTTTAAAAATTTCGAAAACTAAACGTAAACATATACATGTATCATAATACATTTTTAAAATAGATATATATACGAGAATTTATTAAAATAATTCCTGCCAAGTCAACGGATAAATTGCATTTCATTGATCGAACAAAACTGTCCTCAAACAAGAAAAATATCATTTAGATATGACGAAATATTTTTGGCCCACTCGAACGACATGTTACATTTTCTGTCCAATGTTCACCATTACCTCGTTAGATAATCAATCCTACTAAATGGAGTTCTAAACCTTGCTAGATAAGAAAATGTCGATAAAAATGGATATTTCATCGAGAGAAGAATTCTTATCAGCAATAAATAATATAAAAAATGAACCAACGCCAAAGCGACGATTATAGCTCAAACGAAGAGCGCTCAATATCGAATTCGTATCTTATCTATAAAAGAATAACGCAAGTAAAGCTTCATTTTCAATTTTTGTTGGGTACAATACAGTCAAAAGTAACTAGTGTGCATGTGCTTCTCATTCTACCATGGCAACCCCAATAACTAAATTGGAAAACAACAAGATTCGTATAAGAATGGATGATGTAAAGAAGATACTGGATGAAATCGGCGACACCCCCTTGGTCATCGTGTCGGTGAACGGACCAATGAGAAGTGGAAAGTCCTACATCCTCGGTCACTTCCTGCGTTACCTGAGCACCATGGGAGGTGAGGGCGATTGGATAAACAAGAAATTGAGCAAAGAATTTCACTGGAAAAATTCAGCAGACAGGCAAACAACCGGAATCAACATGTGGTCGAGGCCATTTTACGTCATGAAAGATGGACGCAAGATCGCCATCCTATTATTAGACACTCAGGTATGGCATAGATTTTAAAGGTGGATACAACACCAAGGAAACTTGCACTGAAATGTTTATTCCGAAACTGGAAACTCAGTTAACGTAACTAGAAACTTTTAACTCAGAGAGCTTGTTATAATGCCACGGTTCGGAAACTTGCATTCAAGTTTCGTAAACCAAGTTTCAGTGCATGCCTTTCTTTGTTGTGTACCTATGAACACCTCCAAATGCCGGCAAAGCAGTTAATTAATTTTGAGATACATAGTATATTTCTTAAATTTAATGCCTCCCAAAATTCCCTTCGTTTCAATTCCGGAAAGGGTGTCATCGATTAACAGAAATAAATCTTGGGGTAAATTAAAAACAGAATAGTTCATCACATTTGGAGATTTCGGTTTGACATCTTGTGCAGTATCTCACAAGGGCATGTACCAATATATTGCATGTTTCATTTTCAACAACATTGTTTTCCATTTTTCATCAAGTGACTTTCATCTCATTTTACACAGGGCAGTTTTGACGACAAAACCACTGCCACTGAAAACACCTTCTATTTCGCCATCAGCTGCTTATTGTCATCGGTTCTCATCTACAACGTTCCCAAACAAATATCCGAGGACATGCTGCAGTTCTTGCAGCTATTCATCGGCTACGCCAAGCTGAACCTAGAGGGGGGTGACGCCAAGCCCTTCTCCAAGCTCGTGTTTCTGATCAGAGACTGGCAGTTTCCAAATGACTATGAGTACGGTTTTCACGACGACCAGAGTTGCCCACCAGGGAAGAATTTCAAAAAAGAGAAATTGGACACCAGCAGCAACATGCCGGATCAGGTTAAGGCAGTCCACGAGGAAATCGTTGGCAGCTTTGAGAGCGTCGGGTGCTGTTTGATGCCATATCCTGGCCAAGGCCTTGCGATACGAGACAAGACAGAAGACTTGGAAGCTGAGTTTGTGGACGTCATCCAGGACCTGGTTCCGAGGATATTAAAGACAGAAAACCTAGTGATCAAAACCATTGGTGGGCAAGAGATCACTGGCAAGTCCATGAAGAAGATCATTTCTGTTTGGGACGAACTGTTCGCCAAGGAGGACATTCCAGAAGTGAAGACCATGGCGGAGGCCACCGCTGATGCGCAGGGAAAGATGAACGTGTCTATTGCATTCAAGATCTACAAAATGGAAATGAAGAGT
Organism: Megaphyllum sjaelandicum; assembly: GCA_034698745.1. Taxonomy (NCBI): domain Eukaryota; kingdom Metazoa; phylum Arthropoda; class Diplopoda; order Julida; family Julidae; genus Megaphyllum; species Megaphyllum sjaelandicum. Next base: position 22,115 of record JAQGBX010000203.1, on the reverse strand, counting down.
CTAAAGGAAGGGGATGGCCTTCAGGTAAATGACTTGAAGATCAGGCACGAGCAGGCCATGGCAAAGTCCCTTGCAGCTATTAATGAGATGAAGCACTTTGGTGGCAGCACCGCCAAGGAGAAATATGAAAAAAAGTTGAAGAAGCTTATTAAGGAGAAGTTCGAATCGTACGAGGAGATCAACGATTTGCTTTTGAGGTTTACCAAGTTTGCCGAGGAGAACAAAATCAACAGTATCAGCAATGAGGAAGAAAGAAGGAAGCTGGACGAAAGAATTCGAGAGCTCGAACGGACCCGTGAACAAGAACAAATGCACGGCATCAACGGAAATAAGTATATGGAGATCTTCACGCCTTTGGGCAGAGTTATTGACAGACAACTGAGCGTCCCTGTAGATGTCGTTGGAATGGCTGTTCGTTCCTTGGGATTCATCATGAAACATTTAGTTAAATAAAGAACAACAGTTCTCTTTCATTTTGAAAAGGGATAGTTTTGAAAAGGCCATGAAAGGGCATTAATGCGATGCCCTGCTTTGTCACCTGTTGTTTCAATAATGAAACTTACCTGTATGTAAGCCTGAGAGTACTATTTCAAAGTCCATTTATTTAAAAAAATATATCTAGCGCACAAAAATCGCTAATGTGCTTTTCTGGGTTTTTTTAAACTTTATAAAACAAACAAATTTACCAAAAAATCCCCTCATGTACAAAACTCATTAGCACTTACAACCGAAATTCACAATAGACATTTCAGAACACAAAGTAAAATGTAATGCAATATTAACATTTTTAACTTTTTGTGTGCATAAAGTAGACAAATAGTTGTGTTTGGTTGATCTTACAGTACATTGTCATCGCATATATCATTTCGATATACATGTGTTTTGTAATCTAAAGAAAAAACAGGCAATTTGTTTAAACGTCATATCTGTCCATCTCTAAATATAAATTTCAAGGCGGCAAATGCACTCCCAGATACACCACTATAATTAATGCACATGAAATGGTGTAACTTCGCAAATATATATTCAATATTTAGGGCAATATTCAAAGCCATTTCCATTTCATCTGATTTTTCTGTTTACAATTTCAATTCCTTAAAACTTTTTTCAAAAGGCCAACAGTAAGAAATTATAAGCCTTTATTACATTTATGTAACTTTTATTTTTCATTAAACCATTCAACATATTGATTTTTTCTAATTACATTCATTGGTACACATCATACAATAATTGTGTCATTATTTTCCAAAATATAAATATAAGATGAAGACATTTTAGAGCCTGGTATTCAGAGCCAATTAATAAGTGTTGTTTGTGTGGACTTTTAAATATCCATATTTAACAATTCAACATGTTCATGAGAACGTGTTATCTAAAATTTATAATATCAATATATTTTTCTGACACCCTGTGCATGTATGTTAGAAAGCTGCATGATGTAAAAATGTAATTCGGAAACAATATATAAATTTATAATGGTCTGACTATTCCTTTTCTGTTATAATTTCCATAAATAAATTTATCTTAAAATAAATATCAAATATTGACTGAATAAATTTAGGAAAATGAGATTTTTATAAAAGGTATTGGTCCTGCTAACTTGTATTGTTTGTTCGTTGCAACCGAAAAATACCAATAATAATCGCAATACTTTGGAAATGAATTCTACAAAGTATCACATAAACCCAAATTAACATCAAAATTTGATTTTTTACGAGATTTCAGAGAAATTTGGGAATAAAAACACTGCTATAAACAAAAATACTTTATTCTCTGATAAAAAATGCATACAATTGTAATGTCACATACAGTAGCCTTTGTTGCAATTCGACAACATTATCTCTTGCATACACACCCAGATATTGAGATAGAGGTTTAGTCATTATTAATTATTTCAAAAATAACATGATAAATTCGGGAAATTACAGAGGACTGTCATAGAATTGGGCAGGATTCTTCGTCAAGATGGGCGTAGATAAAAGGAAGAAATTCACTGACTCTCGCATAAACTCCAGGAGAATTTGGTTGTGCGCAACCAGGCAATCCAAACGAGACAATGCCGACCAAGACAAAGCGGTTATCCGTGTACTTGCGAAAAAGTCCACTTCCAGAATCACCCTATAAAAGGTCCCAAATAAAATTAACATCAGGTTACATGATGACCAAAAAGCAGCAGAATAAAGTTCATCAAATTGGTGGTGCATAAAAATGACATGGAAACACTGGACATATACATTACATTCTATGGCATAATTCAGAGGATAATTTGTCAATATTCTTTAAGAGGATACAGCGTATAATGCAATGTTTAATGAAATACTGCATTGATGACCAATGCAATACGCAATAACAATTAAATGCAATTAAAAATTATTCGAAAACACTTGAGATTGCCATTAAGTTCAATGTCTTGAGATTACTGAATGGCAGGACCATATAATTTATATTTGAAATGCGAAATATTTTGATCTTCAAATGTCAGTTTTATATGAAATATTTGATGCGCTATCTGATCAATTCAAAATTGGAGCATGGTATATTTCGCACTGCTTATTTCAGTGATAATCATCCAAGCAAGATTTCTGGATTTCCTACAAAGTCATGTTAAACTTCAAAAATGATGCAAATCTCTAATCATATGGTTAACAAATGGTATTCTTCCAAGATGCATTCGTTGACAAGGGTGTTTTTTATTTTCAAATTATTCGATATAAAGTGTCCTTACACTGCATGTGTCCTTGCCTCCTTGAAGTAGCCCAGCACAAAGCATTCTTGGAGTGATCCGAACAAGATTCAGGTTAAGTAAACGTTCGCAATCCGAATTGTCAATGACAGGTATGGTAATTTCCTTCAGCACAGAACTTTTTAACGTTTCTGGAACAACACGTTAAAAACTGTAAAAAAGACTAACTGATATAGCTTACGAGCGTAAGAATGTTGCATTATCGAATACTTACCAATCGTTTCTCCCCATCCAGCCACAGTGAGCATTTGCCCAGTAACGTTGAAACGAGGAGGAGGAAGGCATATTGGACTGATTATTCTGGAAAACGGCACTTCCGTCGACAATTTTAGCATAGCAACGTCATAATCGTAAACGAACCTTTGGTTTTTGGGGTGAATTAGTATTTCACACAAGTCTCTATAAAGAATATTCGTTTTGAAGTAGCTCTCGCCTAGGAAGTGGCCACCGAGACTCACAAAAAGTTGGTGTAGGGGACGCAATGTGCCTCTTGGAGTATTCATATAAAACAAAATTTCCACTGATCCGCGTTTGCAAATGTGCTACTTGTTACAAAATGAGCATTATATGTTATCAATTTTAATGCTGTCTAAATGTAATTAGAAACTATTAAACATGCAGACTCACATTGCAGAGAGTACGAACGCTCACATATGTGATTTGCTGCTGAAGTATGACAAAAAAATGTGTACTACCGTGTTAGCAACATGCTTTTGGAACTACTTTTACACGTACATGTACACTATGTGTCTATTTGGCGTTGATTTTCCAACCCGTTATACAGAATCTTAATACATGTATATCGAAAATCGGCATGCAGTGTTAAAATTGTTTAAATAAGAAAACGACTTACAAAGTTTTGTTAAGGTAGACACAGTGGGCCGAAGTGACAATCCATTTGTTGGATATCAATGATCCGTGACAAAATATAGAGGTGTATAACGGGTAATCTAAATTCCTTGATCTGTTGTGAATACCTACCTGCAATAGACTCACGGGGATAAGTTTATTTAAACAGCACTTATTAAAAATATCTTTTAGTCTTTTATGTACATGTCGTATTTGCAGTAAATATCACAGCACAATCGAATTTTATATTTTTAATAAAACTATTTCTTCTATAAACCAGTTTTCCTATTTGGTGACACAATTTAAAAAAAAGAAACCAAGGTTCTACAGGGAGACTCGAAAGTATCATTACATTCAAAAACTTAATTTTCAAGAATGTATTAATATTAATTTATTTTGTTAAATTAGAACAAACATTATAACACGGTATTCAGTGCCATTCCTCACGATTCTAACAGGTCACTGTTTAGCAAATTAAGACATTTCCCAATGACATTTTGCAGTGTTATAAAGTTATTCTGTATAATCAATCATTCTTAAAGTTATAAACCATGTTTAAAATCACTTACAATCCATGGATACTTGTTTTTGGTAGTGGTTTCTCCTCCAGCAATCTTAGCTTCAGCAATATTCAAGTCATTTGCTTTCCCACATTCTACAAAAATTATTTAACTAAATAAAAACTTTTATGAAACCTTTACCAAATAAAATCATATACTTCAATGTTTTATGGTAAAATATGCCAGAGAAATGTAGAATTTAAAGATATTTAATAATCGAAGAAAACTTCCTACAGTCGTGTATGTAAGAACAATCATTCATATTCACTAAGATCAAAAACATTGTTCCTTACAGGACGTGTATAATTACGTCATATGTAATGTATTTTACCCAAGTTTACTTCTAAACTTACATCTATTTTGTGTAATATCCTACCTTTTACAGATGTCTGTCTTTCAATATGGTGTTCAAGAATGGCACTTCTAGGTGTGCACCAGCAGTGCCTACCCCCGTTACCATGCACTTGATAGAGTTCAATTGGGAATATTGCGCAATATTTCGTCCCATTACCAGTAGTGCAACTATATTGGTAACTCCGTCTTCCTACTTGTACCGATTTTCCATCATGCAACCAATCGCAATCGAGTATTTCTTTTTCCCCACAGTCGATATCAACAGATTTTTCAAATGTAAGTTGATCGTAATGCTCACCTGAGGTCGCTTTTAAAATTCCGTTCAGTTTTGGTTATTACCGAAGGTTCTTTTATGCCAGAACAGTTTCAAAAATGTGCACAGTAACTATAATAATATTTTGAAATTAACGGAAATTTGGTATCTTTCTTACCTTGAAAAGGGTTAAGCGCTACAAAATAGCCCACCAAAAACCAAAGCTTCATCTCCTTACAATAAATCCAGCTAAGAAATTATTTTAAACTAGCATTTTGTTTACCGATGTTCCCAAGCTTCGAAAATATATATATTTTTTTCCTCTTTTCTATTCATTAAACTTTTGAATGTATAACGCTGAAAGCATACGCATACTGTATTACATACATGTATAGTAAAGAAGCTAAGGCTTATACTTGCGAAGAGGAAGTAACTACCAAAATACTTTCAATTAGCGATGGCTGATAACACGATATTTAAATATATTGTATTAACAGTAAGGTGCGATATGGTTCGATATTAATTTAAACACTTACTCCACGGCTTTCGTCACGGGTTTAACAAGTTAATGCTGAATTCTTAGAAAGACAAACCCCTAGACAAGTGATTGCATCTCATTTCATCTAGCATCGTTTCATTTACGAAATAAGAACCTTGCTTTTCTAAATTGATTAACATGTACTTCTTACGAATGAAATGAAGTACAATAAAAAACAATTTATGATTATTTTGTTTCATGAAGAATTTACCTCAATGAAATACTTGTATTTCAACAAACTTATAGTGGCTAAATTTGTTTAGTTACATATTACAATTGGCACGCTTTTAACATTAGATTTAAAGCTGGCGAGTCACTTTCATGAAAACTTTCAGAAACCCAAAATTTATAAAACCCATGAGGTACTAGTTTAAAACTAAATGGATTTTGAGCTTACGAATATTTGAAAAGTGAAACGGTTTATTGCAAAAGGTATACCAAAACTTTGTTTCAAAATGTACATTGCGAAATATTAACCGAAATTAACCTCAGACACGACCAGTCATTAAATTTCTTTAAAACGACGTTTCGGTACCCTTATGGGCCTTTATTCAAGTTCTGACAAGATTAAACAAATTTCATTAAAACAGATTTACATTAAAATAATGAAATTTCACATACAATAATATATGACGCTATTAATATAAATCATTTTACAAGAAAACAAAAAAACATTGCCTACCTGACTATGCTAGGTCAACCATTGCTAACATCCCTCATTGGTTTGCAGTGCTATACCTGCCATGCCTAAGAATTGAATTAAAGATCCAATTTGAACTCGATTTTTAAGAAACAATCTACACAGAACATTGTGATATACAAAATTTGGAAGATTGTTTTATAAAAATCGAGTTCAATTTGGATTCAATTCTTATAATATGCATGGAAGGTATGCCACTGCAAACCGATGAGGGATGTTAGCTAAATGGTTGACCTAGCATAGTCAGGTAGGCATTGTTTTTCGGTTTTCTTGTAAAATAATTTATATTATAGTGTCATATTTTATTGTATGTAATATTTCGGTATTTTAATGTAAATTTGTTTAATCTTGTCAGAACTTGAATAATGGAACATGTGTGCCAAAACGTCGTTTTAAAGAAATTTAATGACTGGTCGTGTCTGAGGTTAATTTTGGTTTATATATACCGACCAATTTAAGATGCTTATACATTTACTGCAAAATAGTGAAAAATATTCGGTACAGGTTATATCTACAGTAAATCGGTACGGGATAACCCCATTTAATAGCCCCGCAATTAATTAGAAAATCAGTAACGATATTAGTAATGACTGATTACCATTTGATTGCAAAACCTAAATAAATACTTTAGTCTGTTTTAGTTTAAAAACCAGATTAAAATTCCTCGAAGTATATTTTAAGAATGATTGCACATTGTCGAGGCTATATATTATTGCTCAGGTGCCGAAAGCCATAAAATGTCTTGTTCACTATTGGTGCTGAGCTGCGCCTCTGATATCGGAAAAAAATATTTAGAAATTCTTCCTCACTAAAGACTTTGAAGCATATATAAATCTCGTCGTATTTTCAGTGTACGTAGAATAGAATTGGTGCCATCAAAGGTGTTCAAGACAGTACAACAATGACCTCGTTTTTTTGTTTTTTCATTATCGTTTCGATGTACGCGATTTACGGTAAGTTTCGAAAATCAAGCTTTTCAATAAAAATGAGCTGCTTTACTGAAAATTAACATTAAATTGCAGGCTCATTAACAAAATTAACGTAAAATATTTTTATTCTAAAGGATGACCACAAAGTCTTCTATTGATTTTATGGTCGAAAAATGTATACATCATAGACTCATTAAACTACGACATACACTTTATTTCAAGATGCATTTTTTAAATAAACATTTAAAAATAGTATTGCAATTTTCTGATTTTAGACTGCAAATACATGTTAATATACTTTTCATAAATTAAGATAATTTTATATAACCGAACTTCTTCAATTCAATTCAATTCGCACTCAGTTTCAGGAGAATCCTTCTTCGAATGCGAATTTCTGAATACTATATAAGTGGCCAATTTTTATCATTAGATCTTCAAACAGGGTAACAAGTTGTAATTACTTATACATAAATCAACAGTTGCACATTTCGTTTTTCATTTTAGAATATAAATGTGAATTTCTCGCCATGACGGTGCCTCCAAATGACACCACACTGTTCTACTACCAAAATGCCACCATCAAGTGCATTTTCAACAAAGAAGTTAACTGCATTTGGAAACGAGATGGCGTCATCGTTACCATGAGCGACTATGTCAATTATTATTATCGTTTTCTTTCCAATAATGGAAAAAACACAAGTTATTGTTCAATTACATTGTACGCCGTTTCCGAAGAATATTCAGGTGATTGGTCGTGCGAAAATGAAGTCAACCAATCCCAAGCGACTCTCATAAAAGCCACCGTTAAGGTTACTGTTCAGGGTAAGTTTGTATGTATTTGAAAACCATATTAAAATGCACTCTGCTTTTAAGATGACAAAAACAAATAGCTTTATAAGAAGAAATTTTCCGTTTATTCTACCAATCTCTCAGATGATTAAGTTGTTGAGTGGTTTTCAGTATAAACAAAAAATAAAAACAATAATATATTGCAATGTTATGCTTTCTGCTGAAATGTTGTTACACGAAATGTATGTCAAATGTGTGCTAAGAATCTGAACTACCTTAAAACTAATATTTATGCTATGCTCAACTATAGACATCACTATGCACTCAGATTCACGTATGCTACAATTCGAGGAGTTTTTGGAAAAACAATAATCACGAGAAAAAATAAAAAGAGATGAAATTAAAAATGATTCACGTAGTAATTGCTGGAGTAACAAGGGATATTTACCATTTTCTATAACGTTGACAATTCCTACGATCTTTGTGAACACCATGTACTTTAATAAAAGACTTCACTTCAAAATCATTTACAAGTATGTTTCACCCAAATGACAGTATAGTACGTGACAATTCATTTGCCAAAATGCAAATTTTAAAATGTTTTTTTAATTAACATTATTAAACTTGGGGGTCACCATCCACTTAAATATTAAAATGCATAATAAGCATGAAATTTTAATTTTCAGCCTGTGGAATAGCAAATGAAAAGAATACCGTTGTGGAAAAAATAGTTGGAGGCGAGAAGAGCACAATTACCAAGTACCCGTGGATTGTAAGACTCAAATTTCTAGTTTATTTTTCCATCTTTACTAAATTTAGTTTTTATCTTAAATGTATAGCTCTTGAAATATGCATGACTCTAGGTGACCATTCACAACAAGTCGAAAAATTGGAACTATCCATTGTACTCAACGCAGCTTTGCCACGGAACCTTAATTTCTAGGAAATGGATGGCATGAAATTGTAAGTGGTAGTATTTCATCGGTCCATGAAACAAAATCCTAAGAATTGCTTAAAAAGATATGGTTTTTGTGACTAGCCGGATATTGCATCAATAATGTCTTTATTTAACCGAGACAAGGTGGCTTAGAAGTTAGCATCCTCGTCTTGCATTCGGTAGACGATTCCTATATTAAATCGGCCATGACCGTCCTCCCATCCCATCCTCGTCTTAAAAGTCCTGGTAATTATGGGAAAATTAATTAAATTGTGATGTATGGGTCCATCATGATCAGACTGCTTAGTCTGACTTAAATTGTGTAATGATCCCCCCTCCCAAATGGTACCATGTACTGACTGCAGGGTAAAGAATAGAATAGATTTGTCCTTCTACGTTTCTAAGAATGTTATGGTTAAGTTCGATTTTAAAATTAAAGACATGGGTTAAAGTTTTGAACAACTACAGTATGAACAAAGTAGATTAAGTTGAGCACATTGTGCATTTAACTAGCATAAAGCTAAACACAAAGGTTGGGTTTAGATTTTTAACAATGTTTTTTTCCAGCATTCATTGGCTAAACGTCTGGAGGCTTCTTTGGTGTCGACTTTCAACAAAAAAAGTTTTTTGAACGTGTAGTGATGAAATGTGATCTACGCAAGACCTCGGTTTTAACTCATCTCAAAAAGCAATCACTTAAAATTTTTTGCACATTTTCAAAATAGCACCGTTAACCACTCGATCATCATCACTGGCGACCAAAGAAAGATTAGCACGAGGCTTCTTTGGTCAAGTTATCGTAATGTACACAAGTGATATGAAATTCAAAAAAACTTGGCCATTATAATTGAAAATTAAACTACATTTTGTTATTCACATTTATTTTGGACCATAAGGAATTGATTAAATATATTTAGTAATATGTATTTATATTTAAAAGTTTTTAGATCATAACAAATAATTTTACTATTAAGTTTGCACCAATACAAGTCAGTTTTTGCAAAAATAAAAGATGCATGTACTGTATACAGGACGTGCTTTCTTGATTTTTGTACAGGACATACTGTATTTGTAGAAATCATAATCTTAAGGGCATACTGTAACTAAGGTGAGGTCAAACGTAACCATGAGGACACGGCCCCACAAAAATTCCTAGCAAACATCATAGCTTATTTAGAACAAAATGTTCCATTTGTTATTAAGCAACCCTTGTCAGTGTGTAATAACTACATGTACCTGTCTAAAAGTGATCTTAAAATTTAATCAAAACAGGTTCATTTTGTTTCTTTTGAGATGAAATATCCACGAGATCACCAATTTATAAAGTACCAGTACTAACGAACATTTGAAATTAACAGTAATAATTTATTTTAGAGGGATTCTGAATCCAGTTCGTGATTTGTTAGTGTTTCTTGAACCTAACCAGTTGATGACAAGCTACAAGGACATTTACAAGACTAGTTGGTGGCGTGATGTATGTGAAGTTGTCGTGAATTACGATTTCGACAGAGAGACGCTTGATTACGACATTGCTCTGATGAAATTGTCAAAATCTGTGGAATTTTTAGAATCTATTTCCCCAATCTGTCTTCCACCCTCAAGCTTAAACTACAATGACCCAGACATGAAAGCTACCCTGGCTGGATTTGGAAAGACAGATGGTTGGTACTACATATACTAAACTACATTTAATTGCTATAATAAAAATGATACAAAAAGTAGAACCGTGATAATGGGCGTTTAAAGAAAATTGAAAGCAAATTTTGCACTTAGATCACTTAGAATATCTAGATATTCTAAGTTGTTCTCCGTTGTTTTTGCAATACTTATACAATATACATGTATATCAGTAATTTTCCTTACTTTTTTTTAGAACTTATAGTAAGTCTAACTCTCCAGGAAATAACTGTGCCTGTAATTTCATTTTATGACTGTTGGCGTTTATGGAACAGCAACAAATTATTTATGAGCTCAAGAATGATATGTGGTGGCCAATTAGATGGCAGAAAAATGGCGTGTCACGTAAGTAAAATGTTTGAAAAATAAGTAAATTATTGTATGTGACATGTGAATAATTTGCATTTTATGTATTTCAGGGTGACTCAGGTTCCGGATTTATGTATCAATATGCTGAAAAAAATCAACCCAATCGATTCGTGCTCCTGGGGATTGCATCCAGGTCATCCAAATATTGCTCTTCAGCTCTCGATGGTTCTCTAGGCTACACATCAAACATCTTCACAAAGGTGGATGAATTTCTATCATTCATCGATAATCACATCCATGACGAATTATGCCCAGAATTAGTCAATTAAAATTCTCAACTTATTTGCCAACTTTATTTTTAGTTTTCTGATTAGCACCTAACCTAACTCAAACTATCCTAACAAAAGTTACAAAAAAAAACATTAAAATCATTTAAAGACTTTTTACAAGTTTCTTACGAGTTAGCATATACATGTACATGAACGAGGGGTGTTCAAAAAGTTCTAAGTCAAACTAAGATGCAATAATTGTGGGATAATGAAATTAGTTGTGGTAGTTGAATCATCTTTTGGTAGCTTATAACCAACACATCAAGTATCCTGCTGTCATTTGTCTTGTAGCTACGTGTTCAGTTGTCGAGCATATCGGATCATTTAAACAAAATTCCGTATCACGCAGCAGGGCTCTGAGAGGAATTATATCAGGGGGTGCAAAGTTTCTTCCGGGCCCCATCCCTTGTCCATTTTTTGCCCACTTTGCCAAAATTTGCTAAACAGAGCTTATAAATTTTGTTTAATATTTTTAAAATATTTACACTTGACAATTTTCAAAATTTGGAAAAATTAACTAATGAAAAAGTGCAAATCTTTAGAAAATTTACACAAAGTTTTGCAATATTTTGCAAATTTGTACCCAGAAAATTCTGAAACTTTGCAAATTAGTCCTTGAAAATTGCTGAAAATATGTGTAAACATTTCTCCATAAAAAGTTGAATTTTTTTCAAAACTGACCACTGAAAAGGTGCACCATTTTGCAACTTTGTACTCGGAAGGAGTTGAACATTTGGCAGCAAATTTGCACTGGTAAAGAGTTGAAAACTTTGCAAATTTGTCCTTGGAAAAGGTTGAAGATTGTAAACATTTATATTTAAAAAAAACACCTTTTAAAAATTTGTAATTCGGATAAGTACAACATTTTGAAAATTTGTACATAGTAAGGGTTGAAAACTTTATAAATTTATCGTTGGAAAATGTTAAATGTTTTGTAAATTTGTCCTTTTCAAAAGTGAAAAAATAGTGTACATTTTTCCTACAAAAATGTGGAAAATGTTACAAATTTGTCTTTGAACAATTTTGAACATTTTAAAACTTTTTACTTGGAAAAGGTTAAAAAATTTAAACATTTTTTGTAAATTTGTATTTGGAAAATGTTAAAAATTGTACAAATTTATACTCAGAATTGAATACGTTTAATATTTTGTAAACCTGTCCATAAAAAAATATGGAACATTTTGTAAATTTTCCTGGGCGGCCGGGCCCCCTGATCTACCCCGGGCCCGATAGCAGTGCACCCCCTGCACCCCCCTCTCCCTGGCCCTGTGTTTTTCACAACGTTTTACAGCAAATGCTCAAACGTTCTACTATTACAATTAATGCAAGCCTCACATCAGCAACCCATCGATTGACGCACTCTTTCAAATGTGTCCCCGTAGGAAGAAATCCAGGCATGTCAAATCTGGAGACCTAGGGGGCCAAACTCCAGGCCCACCTCTGCCAATCCATTGGGCCCCATAAGTAGCATCGAGATAATGCCGCACATCCCTGCTGCAATGGGCAGGGGCCCCATCATGTTGGAACCACATGGCCTTACGAATTGCCAAAGGGACATCTTGCAAAAGTTGCGGCAACTGTTCCTTCAAAAAGATAGGGTATGATTGACCATTAAGTCGTGGAGGAAGCAGATACAGTAACTTTTTAATAGTGATCTTTGGACCTTAGGTTCGATGGTGAAAAATGTTTACACTCTAACACCAGTTTGAGTTTGTACCATGAGTTCAAAACACTCTGTATTTAAAAGTTGACCAAAAAACATTTGTAGGAACTCGGTTCATTTCTTAACATCAAGATTTATGATTAACATTAATTTACTTTGCCATTCTTCACCTTATAATAAAAATGGTTAACAATTTGCAATAACTCATTGATGTTAATGAAAAAGTCCCAAAAAAACTGAACCATTGGGATATAAATTTGAACCATGCAGCTAGATATGAATGTTAGCTTAACCCCTACTAATTTAAGACTTACATTCCAGGATACGATTAATGGACATAGGGTTGGGGCCCTTGAAGGACTCACATACCCGAAAGTCCCTGTCTATCGTAAAGTCGTTCATTCTATATCCTGGCAGAAAAAACAACTCATTCTTCCCTAAATTTTCTAGGTCTTCCAGGTGTGGGAAGACCCTCAAGCTTACAATTCTCATTGGTTTGTTTTGAGTTATTATAAACTGTTGAATTTAACCTGTGTTTTTAGAAATGCAAGAAATGGATCCAGAATATGACCTGAAGACATGGAACATATCTCTTAAAAACATGGCCTTGTTCAAGGTGATCATGGATATTGTGAAAATTTCCAAGTTAAATCCATCAGAAATCAGCATCGACTATCTACATCGTCATCATAGATATGAACATACTCTCTCCGCCGAGAACTTGATCTTCGAATCGAGGGCCATAGAAAAAGCCAAAAATCTACAATTGCCGAAATCTTTGATAACAGACATCATCCGCACGATTCGACCTATCATGCAGGAGATGATTGCCTGGTACAAGGTGAACGGTGACAGCGTCCGTCCTATTCTGACACCGCAAGGCCCTGTGGATGTCCAGAAAAGTGCCAGAGCCATGTTTGAATTTAGCAATCTGCCCGTCAAAACCTTGTTTCGAGTAGCTTGCAGATATTCCATGGAAGATGAGATTTTTAACTACGGCAAGCGGTTGACACAAGTCGAGAAGGAAGTCATCCTAGCAGACAGATGATCGGGACTGGAGTATTTCTGGTTCGTGGAAGTTTATCAGCGAGAATTTAATACAAAGAAAACACTGAATGGCCTCAATTCTGAACAGTGCTTCAATGGAATCAGATTGGCCTATTTTGAAAATTCCTACCACACGTTGGAACGCTTCATAGATAACGGTTCCGAAGATACTTACAGACTCATGGAAAATCATTATCGCGCTTCTCATTTTTACGATAACATCATGTCACCGGTCCTATTTTGGAAGATAAAGAAGATCGATCGTCATGAACGTTTCGGTAAATTCTCGTACTCGTTGCTGAAATCACTACTCTACCGGCCCTATCAGAACCTCTTTGCGAAAGCAGCCAAGACACTGGTAACGAACCTCAGTGAGGTTAGCTACATCTCACTTCTCACAATAATAGCCAATAAGGAAGGAACTGGATATAAGGACTATGATTACGGAGGACTTTGTAAATTCTTCTGGAATCTTGGCAAGCAAAACCGACCGACTGTACAAATCGAGCTTATAGTGGGAACACACTGCCTTCTGTGGAGCATGGTTACGATGCGGGACAAAGACATCGCCTTCATGGTTTTTGATTACTTGTTCAAATCCTACAAAGACCTGATTTTTGTGGAATTCGACAGGATGTGCGCTTGTTTGATAGTTTTAAAAGAATATGAGGTGCTAAGAGTTCTATGGGATATGAGCGCAACTAGAGATACGAGAGTGTTTCTGAAATTTAAAAACTTTTACCGGCATCGACACAATCGCAGAAGCCCTTTCATTGGGGATATAAAAACATGGTTCATGATACTAGACTACAAGGAGAAATTTCTTAGCGTAGTAGAGTGGAACCCAATGATAGAAGAATTCAAAAGTATAGTCTCTGGATGGGAAACTTCTTAATATCAGATTGTGAAACAATTACGGTTGGCCATGTTTTTATCAGTATGTTTCTACAAAAAATATATCTGAAAAATAAACTATGGGCTCGCGGTTATTAATGTACTTTGAATTCTTACTTCTAATTTTTTTGACCGCCAGCGTCAACCAGCGGGCAAACCATCGGTAATTTAAATGCATTACCAATATTTGCCCGCTGGTTGGCGTTAGTGGTCAAAAAATTAGAAGTAAGAATTAAAAGTACCAATAACAGCGTAGCCTACCCTATATCAACAGTGATTTTCAATAATGATTTTTATTTCCAATTGGTAAAATTGTACTTTTTAGATGTATTTTTAAAGTTATGCCTGAATCAGAATCTTTTACGGTGTGATGAGGTTTCACATTTGAGTAACGATTTCTTGTCGAAATTGTTAACAATCGTGGCAATCTTTATTTACTTTTAAAAAGACAAAATTCCACGAATATAAATTTCTTAAAAATAAGCATTTACAGTTATCAAACATTTGAGTTCTTTCGCACAAATTACGATAAAAATAACACTAAATATGGTTAAATTAAGTCTGTACTTACTTTTATTATGTGTCTTCAATAAAGAATTAAAACCAAATTAAATTTAAATGTAATTCTTGTATATTTTTATGAATTTTTAAACTTTACGATGGACAAACTACGAAACGTTACACTTAAGATTAAAAAAACAGCTATTAAACCCCTAATGTTATTCACGAACAAATAAATAATCATGATAATACAACGCCATCTAAGGTACATTGTATAATCTCTAAAACACCCAATTTGGATACCCAATAGCGTTTCAAGGAACGATCATAACTTCCAGATTTAAATTACTTTAAAGTTGGGCTCGTCTTGATCATCTTATCATATTCCACACAATTGTACAAATATTTTATTAAAAACGTAACAATTAGAATCGTAACAAGAATTTTTAGTCTGCTAAAAACATTTTATTTGAATTAGCCGCATCATTTTTGCATTCTATTTAACTTTATTTATTTTTTTATAAAATGATAGGGCCGAATTTTAAAATTTTAAGAAAATAATAGAGTCATCTAGACGATTCCTATTTCAAGAGGTGGAGTTAAATCCGGAAGTTAAAATCTTTCATTAAAACAGTAATGTGTAAAATAACATTTTGAAGTTAGCGGGTAATGGACTTCTAAACCATCTTTTAACTAAAAAATGTTAACATTTACACCATTAATTGCAACCAAAGGATTGTCCGAGGAAGAATCAAATTACTTCAAAAACAAACAACTGGACCCGAAGTAAGTCAGCGAATCAGAAAAATGTCCAAAATCATCAAAAAATAATGGTAGAATCAGAAGTTAAAAAAAAAACACATTCAGAAATAAAAGCAATGTTTGAGTCCTACCTTTGTCTTCTGGTAGCATCGCTCAACCAGGACTCCTGTCCATTCTTAAGAGGAAGTCGTGGTCATCTTCTTCGAGATTTCATCAAATTCATCGAAAATGCATCCGTGTTATTTTGATGATCAAATCAGAAGATGGTGCGAGCAGGTAAAGTCACGTGATGATGGCAAGGGCAAGATGGCTACCTTCTGGTCAGCAGTTCCCCACAAATAGACCATAATGTCGAAATCTTCGCACGATTGGTCCATCTTAAGATATTTCCGAGTGACTTAAAACACAATTTAGTCTTCAGGCACAAACTATTTCTTTAGCAAACATTCACTCGAGCCAATGGGAGTGATGTGCCACTCTACGCGAACCCGTTGCACGCGACATCGCGAGGTTATCGCGCATCCTCGGCCTTCCGAATGAGCCGCCAGATGGAGCGACCATCGGTGGCGGAGATGCGAATTAGTGAGATTAACTTGAAGGGGTAACTCTTGACCCTTGGTCAGTCAATCCCACAATGTCGTTCTACTCATATTTAAAATAATCTTGACATACCAAAATGCTCGTCTTTGCTTGACCAGTGGTCAACTTTGCAATGGTCAATCACGGCGATAACAATGAAAACTAAGTGGCAGTTACATGCACATGTTGATTTCAGTAAACAAGTTGCTGAAACGAAATAAACAGTTTCAATTATTTGGGAGTAAAAAATGTGAACCTTGACCTTTTAGTAATTCTTCTACACAAGAAATAACAATGGAATTTAACTTTTTCTGGTCAAGCTGACCTTCGTCCGAAATGACCGTAGTTCAATCGTGGACGAAACGGTGCTGCCTGCATTGGCGTCTGATAAGGTTTGTAGCAGAAGATTGTTTTGCATTCTTTTCAAGTTTAGTTATTTTAAAATAATTGGGAGAATTGAAATAAATTTAAGCTTACGAATGTTGGCATGAAACGGTAAATAAATCCCGAGTTTATTTTCCTAATTTAAAACGAAAAATTCTGAGAAAATTCAGACATTAATCTTAATGTATTGATATGATAACGATATATTTTGCATTTCAGTTTCTTCTTACATTCGTTAATAACCAAAACTATTAAATGTTCCCACATTGAACTGTAGCATTTATTTATAAGTTTAAAAATGTACAATTTTTTAACGATGTATTACATCGCGTTACTTAGCATGACACGGTAACACGAGGCAAAATGCTCGTACAAAATAGAAGTTATGTCTGTATACTGAGAACACGAGCATCAATTTCACTTAACGGAAAACATAAAACTGGATTAGAAACGATTTAAATTACAACATGTTTAAAGTCGTTCGAATTAAAATGGAATCGTTTTTTAAGTACCTCCAACTTTCAACGGTTCTTACAGGAACAAATTTATCAAAACCACAAGCTAAATAACCGTCTTTAAATTCGGAAGTATATTCCTGCCATATATGTTTCTTCCGCCAAGAATCCGATTGGTCCAATAAAGAAAACTCGCATTTGCATTTTACCGGACGCGGAAGTGAAGAGTCGTGTTCACCCAATGTAAAACATACATACATCGAGATGTATTTTCCTTTTTTAGTAAAAAAGCCATTTAAAAATAATTGAAGATACGCCGTGTACCCCATCACGTGACTGGTTTTAAACGGTTTACTCATTAAACACCATTTTAGCCCATCGATTGCATCTTTCTTCTTTTTGGAATAATCGTCGATGCGCCACAAAAAGACGCCATCACGTGACTCAATTTGTTTCCACAGAATGGAAATTGGCTCTAAAATGATTTGAATCAAAATCTCGTCATTTTTCACGTAATTGTTTTTGCCTTCCAAAAGACGTTCAGGAAAACTCATATCGAAAGAAGATAAAGCTGGTTCCATGGTGTCTGTGGCTGAATTCTTTTTAAACATTGGTCTGTCGATTAATTCGACATTTTGTTTGTTAATCGTACTTTTTTGATCGAGTAAAACAAATTTCCTCGAATGCAAAAAAGGCGAAGAAGGAGTTCTGTTCAGAAAGAAATCTAATTCTATGCCAATTAAACGATGATCAAATTTTGTTAGCATTAGTTTAAATCGTAACCCTTGACGAGTATAGAAGAATTCGTCACTTTCCAGTTGATAATTTTCATCTTCCATGAGATCTTCCCACTTTTCCTTAAATCCAGAGATTTTCCACATAAAAATTTCCTTTAATTCATCTTCGTATTCATCTGTTAAAAAAAAAAATATAGACTCAAAATTAGAAGTGGATTTAATTTAATTTAATTAACGTAATTCCAAGTAGATAATTTACTCCATGGACGCGGTAGAGCGCAACAGTGTCACGGCGACTGTCTTCGGGGGAGGGAAGGAGGAAGGGGGGAATGGGGGGGGGGAAACATGAATGGCTTAATGGAGACGCGTTATCGATAAAATAAAACGCTTAGCAGGAATGGTTTCGAATTGTTATAAAAATTATAACGTTCTCCAAAATTACGAGAAAGTTCTAAATAGCGTGGGGAACCTCAGCCATCGTATGTTCGAAGTTTTAAGAAATGTAATGCGTTCGAAATCCTCGACATGTCGTGACTGTTGTTGAAAAATTTGCAAACAATGGAACTTACACAATTGTTCCGAATGTCAATGTTATGTGGATAAATAAAAATGGTCGTCTTTGCAACACGTTAGAAACGTTCATCTGGTAATGTTTATACACTTGATTAAGAAAGTGAACTCGACCAAAATGGCGGAAAAATGTTCCGGATTTGGGACAATTTTCAGAATTCTCAGAATTAAGAAAAATTAATTAAAATACAGAACGTTTTTCATAAATTTCGAATATTCCTCAAGATTTGTTGAGACATAATTGTAAAAGCACCCTTAAGCGCAACAGTCTGTATACTTATGGTCGACCCTCACTACTTCCGTCGTTAAATATGGCGTACTTGAAATTTATAAACTACGATTATTTCATTTTCAGTGAATTTAAAGAATTATATAGTGGAAGAAGTGTTTAAAAATTGGATTTTTCGAGAAGTTTGAATAATTTTTAAAAGTGCGTCTCTCGCAATTTTTACCAAATATATCTAACTGAGAATTTTTATTATTTGTGAAAATAACAGTGAAAGTTCGTATATTAAAATTAAAAAAAACGTTACCTGCATGACAATGTTGATCAGACTCCGCAATATTTTTTCCACACGTACTCATCAATTTACTTTCCAGTTCATTGAAACGTTTTTTGTGTCGAGATTCCAACTTTTCCATTTCCTAGTAAAATAATAAATCATTATTTCAAGAAATAAACATCTACATAGTCAAATTGCGTGAAGTATTTCCTTAAATTTCAGTATAATTTCTATTTTGCTAACCTCCTTATTTTGATCTTGCGATGTTTTGGCAGATCTTTCAATGTCTTCCACCTTACGTTTAAGATTCGTAAATTCGGTTTGCATCCGATCCATAACTTCTTTATTTTGAACAAAATCATCATTGACCTAGAACAAACACCAGGAATTGCGTTACATCTAAATCTTAATTCAACATGTTAGGGCAAGAAAATGAAAACAAGATTCTTAGTTACACATTTTGAAAAGTTATTTCCCTTTACATACGGGCAGACTGCAAAACTTTAAAATCATGTAAAATTCAAATTTCAGTAAAATTTCAAGAAATTTATTAACATTGTCTATAAACGTTTAGATTTATTAAATAACGACCTTCCGTTATTAAACGGTATCTTTTATAAAATTGACTATGAATTGCATTTGCTTCAATTCCTAGTTCGCCCTTACATCGTATAATTCTAATTTGCATTAATTTCCTTTATCATCCAATCGCATGAAGGAAACGATCGTTTCGAGTTACTAACAGTAAATTAAAATCATTTCTTAAAACAAATCATGTAAATTTTCTTAAAACCACTTGAAGCATTTACCTGTTGGAGAGATTCAGGAACTGGATTTTCTCGATACGATTTAGATAAATGTTTATCGGATGCAAATTTGCACAGCTTGATATGTTTCTGTAGAAGAAATAAAGGTATAATAAGCACATTTTAAGCACATAGTTCATAAAAGATTCCCATTATGATAAATATATGATAATCTAACTATGCGAAAGTTGGCTTATTGCGAAAAAACATTACACTGTATTATAAAACTAACAAATAAAATGCTACTTACCAAAAAGTCAATCACTGAAATGACTTCTTCGCAACCATTTTTGGTGTATTTACACTTGACTTTCAACTCAAGAACTGAACTTTCAAATTCATCGTCTTCTTTATTCTTCGAAAGTAAAAAACAAGCGATGAATAATGATTTGGAAAACTTAACATTATCATATATTATACTATTTGAACCTAGATGGGATATCTTACGGATGTCAGCTTAGTCTCGCAATTCGGACAAGTCTTCCTGTAGTAATTGAGGTAGCATTTAGTGCAGAAAACATCGCCGCAATTTGCGATGCAACGGCTGATGGCCACATTTCCACAAGCGCAACAACGGTACTTTTTCAAATTTTCAGCATCGTCTATGAACGAAATTTGTTTAATTCGCTCTTGAAGGATATCTGTCGAAAGATTTAAAATAAGCATTTTAGTCATTAAGCCATTGAAGTTAAGAATTAAATCTTAAATACATGCAATGCACAAACTTACCACAAACATCTAAACTTGGTCCCGAAGATGCCATAAGTAAAAAATGTGAGTCTCACCACAAACTAATGAATAGAACAAAATATCGTAATCATAAGCAGTTATTGGGAACTGTATCGTATTTATCTTATTACGTTAAAATTGTGTCTAAAACCAAGTTTGTGCTCATGCGTAAAAGACTCGGATCAACTGCTCGATCGAGTTATTTTAATAATCCAAGTCATTTTGAAAACATTGCCACGATCAAACTTATTTTACGAATTTCAACATTTACAATTCCCATGAATATCACGATCAAAATGGCTTCGGTAAAATAACAGCATTTTTGCGATATATCAGGAATTTACGCTCTTCGTTCATCACACGCATTGTATCGGCCCATCATCGAACGAAAGAGCTCTATAAAACCAAGTGTGTATCGATCACTATTATACGAGGTACACGAGGTTTACGAAAATACGCGCCGTACTTACAACCTTTTCTATTGGAAAAACGAGAATATAGTAACTGCCACTGCAACTGTGCTGAAAAGCGTAACACATGATTTAAATATGACAACTCGAGTTGAAGTATGGACTCGGTATCCATCTTAAGCCAGAAAACTGACACACGTAATAAGCAGCCATTGTACGAACAAGACTTAATCATTTTCCAGAACGAAATTGCACGAAATGGGCAAGCTCGGATTCTGCTGGAAGACATATCACACAAGTATTAATGGATGCAATAGCATTTGTCGCGTCATAACGAAAGTAACTCGTCTTTCCCGTTAAAACATTTACCAAAAACGACTAAATTCAAGAAACGTGCTTCGAATAAACCCAATTAAAGTCACTGTAGGAAACAGAGGAACTTTTTGTTGCCAATAAATTAATTTACATAAATTTATGTTTCCAGAAACAACAGGCAACCACAGAAAGCTCCTTTATATGTTCCTTCCACATACATCCACACTGCTTTATTCCTGTGTGGAGTTACAGGAATATCAACAGCATATGAGCATTATACAGTGAAACATATTTTAAGAGTGACCACCAAAAAAAAGTGCTATGTTGGTCACTGTACACAGGTGGTCACAATACAAAAAATGCGTGAATTACATTAAAATGATGAACATGCACACTGTACTTTATATACCTGTAGATTGTAATAAATGTAGTAAAAAACTACAAAACCAAAAAGTAAAGAATCGTCATGCCCATGGGTTAAAGAAAGATTTTAACGTGATGACTCATTCGTTATCTGGTCACTTCGTAAGGTACATTGGCAATGTCACTTTTCAAGGTACAATAACAATGTAAAAATTGCAAAAAAGACAATTAACACACACTGGTCATGCATGCATACACAATAGACAGCTAGGACGTGGTCATGCTGGTCACTATACAGAGAATTTTTATGCCGGAAATGCATGTATACCAGAAAAAATAATACACTAAAAAGTGGTCAACATAAACAAGTGGTCACCATTCAAAGGTGGTCACTCTTCCAGGTTTTTACTGTAAATAAAGTTGAGCAACA
>JAQGBX010000202.1:0-43729 GCA_034698745.1 Megaphyllum sjaelandicum | reverse complement strand
CAGAATCATCATGTCCGAGGGTTAAAGCAAGATGTAACGTGACTCATCCGTTATCTGGTCACTTTTTAAGGTACATTCGCAATGTAAAAATTGCAAAAAAGACAGCGCACACTGGTCACTGTACACAATAGACGGGTGGTCCCTGGTCACGATACAAAGAATTTTTACAAATGAAAAAACAATACACTATAAAGTGGTCAACATAAACAGGTGGCCACTTTTCCAGGTTTTACTGTACAATTTCTCTAAAATTGCACTAACAATCTTGTCCATTTTGAACCGTAATGAGGTTCGGCTGCAGCGCTGTAAGTTGGAGCATTTAGCGGCTGATGACGGAACAACAACGACAGTAACTCGCCGGACAACGATATATCCTCATCGTCGTTCGGGTTGTCAAGGTGTTGATGTCCTAATATGGACCGACATGAATGGCGCTAAAGGGCAGAGAAGGGGAAAAAAGATGGCAGCAGCACTTCATAGTCTCTGGAAGGCGTAGGCCTACATCAATAAATGAACATGCGACTCGGGATTAAAAACCCGCAAAAGTCCACCGACGAAATAAGTTTTTTTACAGCTGGAAAAGTCGTCCTCGATCGGTGAATAGTGCCGCGTAAACTAAAAATGTCACGTACGCCTTGTTTGGTCAGTCGGTCCTTCGATCCAGCCTATTGCATACTGCATGAGTTTGAGGCTCGGTCCATCGACGATTCCTCCCATCCCATATCCTCTTTTGTACAGTTGGAAATACTATAAGTGCCGCTTCAATCAGGAATCTAGGGTGTACACAACTCGCTCAATTTAATAATCCCAATACCTTTTTCTCCTTCTTCTTCTTCTTCTTCTTTTTTGGCGTGGCTTAATCCGCCATGTACAAAAACGAAATAACGCTTTTTGATGTGAAACGCCCCGAATCAATCTTATACCGCTACGGACTTCCATATTTATGTCCAGCAGCTAGATTTTTTTTCATTTCTTCCCTTCACGGCGATATAAAAGAGGGGAAAATATGAACGCGTAACACATACGACGTGGAAAGAAAAAATTGAAGAAGTAGTACACCGCTTAATTCGATCACGCCTAATCCGGTCAGTCATTTTATTCGGTCAAAATAGTCAGAACGGATTTTTTTTTCCAATGCTGCTCTATCTTTGAAAAAGTCGGCCATCTCATTACTTAATTCGATCAAATTTTCACGAAACAATGTTGAGTTGCTTTCGTACAAAACGTTAATTCGATTAAAAATGGCGTAATTTTTTGGTCATTTTTCCTCCAAAAAATGGTCACTCGGAAACTCGTATTTTTTGACTAAATAATTGGCGTATTTATGACTAGAAAATGACGTCTTTACGACCAACAAAACACGTCTTTATGGATAGAAAACGTCGTATTTATAACCAAAAAGTGACGTCTTTTCGACCGCTAAAATGACTTCTTTAATCCCAAAAAATGACGCCTTTTTGACCAAGAAAATGACATCTTTATGACCAAAAAATAACGTGATTTTTAATCTAAAAGGGACGTCAAAAGAAGGGACATAATGACGTCATTTTCCGGTCGTTTTTGGTCACAAAAGACGTATTTTTGACGTTCTTAACTGACGTCATTTTTTGGTCATCCTGCAACTAAGGTATAGCCTACTTGTAACATTTTTAAAACAAATGCTATTTTAAAAATATTAAATACATACGTATTTTTAAAACATGGAGCCAATTATTTTTGATATGATTAATGTTTAGCGTATTTTTTGACATGCATCGCCTATTTCGATCATCGCTTATTTCGGTCAACATCGCTGGAACCATGCAACGTGATCGAATTAAGCGGCTTTCAACTGTAACGCTTTTTGATGTGAATCGCCACAAATCAATCGTAAGGACTTCCATATTTATGTCCAGGAGCTAGTTTTTTTTTTATTTCTTCACATCACGGCGATATAAAAGAGGGGAAAATATGAACGCGTTACGCGTAAGACGTGGAAAAAAGAAAAAAAAAGGACATGGAATAAGAATAGTATAGTAGAAGGTAGTTGTAATAGTAGGATGGAGCATCGTCTTATGTGAAGTGAAGCGGGTGCTAATCTTTGGCCGTCTGTCTTTTATTGATTCCGAGGGTCTTGATTTACTTTTTTTCGTTGCAGTTCCTCCTCTTCTGACACCGATCTCCTTTCAAGACGACCACTTGTACGAGGGGGCCCACGCCCGGGTCACGTGCGGTGTCACGGGGGGCGATCTGCCCATCAGTTTCGAGTGGCGCAAAGATGGCCGCCTCATTCCTTCCAACGTGGGCATCACCATTCGAGACGTGGACGAATACTCCAACATTTTGACCATCAGCAGCGTCGCTCCGCAACATAGCGGAAATTACACTTGCATCGCCAGCAATGGCGCCGCTTCCTCCAACTACACCGCCTCACTCACCGTCAACGGTAAGTCTCGCTTCGATTTGGGGGAAAAAAGGGGCGAACACGAGCCTCTTTGGCGTCCATTGTTCAACGGACAATCGTTGATCGTATTAATAAGAAACCTCGAACAGTCGAAGTTTGTTAAAGGCGAAGTCTCTCAATCGAAAGACTTGAAAATTAGTTCCTTTTTGAATCGTAATTACTATTATAGGAAGTCGGACAAAACGTGACTTCAACGGTAAGAACCAAGAATGCATTCGTTTAAGCTGAAAATTTGTAATATCCGATTTCGAGATTCGTTTTAAGCGAAGAAATTAAACATCCGTTCTTACACTGGGACGAGGACTGGAAATGATTCGGTACTATCAGAAATTCGGATTAAGTGAATTCTTCCTAATGAGGTTTTACTGTATTTGTCGATTCCTTTTTTTGTTTTGTTTTTTTTTTAAATTGTCATTCCTATCAACTTCGATTTCAAAATTGATCGATTTGCGTTATTCAAAGATTCGTTTCGTGGTATGATCACCTTTAATGATCGCGACAAAAATTATAAAATAAAGTACATATCGTTTAATGCCCCGTATATTTGGAGCGAACGAGCTACTGTTATGACCGGCGATATCTCTTTATTTCCAGTACGTTGCAATTATCAAATGCTGCGTAAGTGCCCGCAGCTTTTGGATTTATGTGATATCGAGCGTTGACAGGAATCGGTTGGCCGTGCAAAATTGCTCCCGATCTTTGACCCAATGAGGCACCTGTACGTCATTGGACGTTCAAATTCCCGAGAAATACGTCGCTCATCGGATGCGAAAATGAATTTCAGAAATGAATTAGCCTACACGTAATCCAGTGAAAGCCGTGTAACTCGATCTCGATTTCAGTTCCAGAGGTTCTGACCCAAATAAGCGGCGAATTCCCCGTTATAACGTACCTATATCGGAAAAACGTCAAGCATATTGTCGCATGACCGCGCTTATGCGCATGCGCGGAGTGACGTTGTAATAACGTAGAAGAGTTTAACGTAACGTAGTCCCGTTATTTCAGTCTTATAGCGGGACACGCTACGCAATACGTTAACGGGTTTTCGCGCACGCGGTATCGAGTCGTATTGAAACTACTGTACGTCTTCTGGGGATTAAACCGATCGGGAAATGAGTTCAACGGTACGAGGTATCGATTATACTCAATTGGAAAACAGTATCGTTCAGTATTTTTCAAGTTATTTATTAACATATTCCTCGCTTTGTTTTCTGCATAATTACATCGACTAACCTTGAGGATGAACGATTTTTGTTGATGCCGAGTTGGACTCCCAAGATGGTGTTAATTTTTCGTTTTTAGATAACGTGTTCAACTAGGGTTAACATTTCCTGAAACTCTGTCTTCCCGTAAAATTGAACACAATTGAAGACGTTAAAGAAATTACATAGCGTTTACAGGCTATTTTCCGCTATCCTAAAACTCTCTATTGTCTATTCAGCTTACTTCTTAATTTTAATGATGTCACAAAACATCATTTTACCATGATTTAAGTTAATAACTATAACATGCTTTGTAGCAATATTGGCGGAAATCTGTACAAAAAATGCAAAAACTTAGAACGCCCCTAAATGGTAGGCAATCACTTATAGCAAAGCCATGCATGTTTGCCTACGTTCGAGGGGTTGAATTTACATGTACAAAGTTCAACGTATTTGTAGGACACCAGTGATATTTCACGAAATGGAAACAAAAAATTAATTTTAAAATATGTTTGTCTATAATATCATTATCTTTTAACGAAGAAATGAGAATTAACTAAATAATTCGCTAATATTATTTATTTTCTTTACAAAAATAATGGGAAACATAAAGGAAAAAAAAACTTTTAAAGGGCAACGTTAGTGGTGGGACAGTTTACAAAAGTTAAAATATTTTGAACTATGCGATGCTTTTAATAAAATTATCGCTGCTAATGTTTATTTTTAACCTTTAGACGTTAGCACCGTACATGTACATGAAATCACGCAAATTTATTTAATTTTTATGCGTCGTATCTGTTCTTTGCCTAAATTATGTTCATTAAACTATTGTTGTGACTTTGAGCTAAACTTAATTTCAACCGAATTTTTTTACTATCCGAATTCGGAATTCGTCTTAAGAGAATAAATCTAAATGAGCTCGCATTCTATCGAAAATTCGTATTAGGCGAGTTTTAAATGAGTTTCCACTGTATACAGCATTCCGTATGCTGTCTTTGCGCATTATCAAACACAATATTGCTGTTTGGTATCCAGTTTTTGAAATTTTTCAGCGAGGCTCGACTCACTCGAGTATCTCGTCGAAGCAATTTTATTTTCACGTGGATAATCTCAGAAATTTTTCATAACCTTCGTTAGAGAGCAGCGTGTTTTTATTTCATGATTGATTAGGCAGCTTATAGTAACGAATAGTACTATTTACGCCATTTTTTGTTGATGTTTTTAGTTCCGCCAAGATGGCTCCTGGAACCGGTTGATACCGAAGCGAGCATCGGTGATTCAATTACTCTGCATTGTCAAGCTCATGGATTTCCCAAGCCAACGGCTGTCTGGAAAAAAGCAGTAGGTAAAAAAATTAATATGTAAATAACGTTTTGACGTGTGATGAACATGAATAAGCAATCACGAATCGATACGCTCGGGAAGAGAGCTAGGATGGAGAGAGAGAGAGAGAGGAGTGATGGAGTTTTTGGCAACTTTTAATCCCGTGAGATTTCCTGACATTTACTATAATAGGCCTACAGTCTTATTTTTGCACAACCGTACTTAAAATATGATGCATTTTGTATACGTTAGACTTAGCGGATGTCATTTTTTCCCCTCTTTCCTGCGCGGAAAGTTCGCTCAGGCAGCTCATAAATCTGGATAGTTGTCAGGCCTCTGGTAGGCCTTTGAGATTTTCTAATTATCAAATTAATTCGTGGCAAGGGCGTCTCTGTTCTTCGTGAGACATTCTATGACTGTGTACAGTTTGTTATACGTGAAACAAGCTGCGTAAAGATGTGTTCTCACTGAAGGAAACGGGAACTTTTTGTGGCATATTGCTACCAGTTGAGTACATAATTTGTTTAAGATAATCGTTTTACGTGAATGTAATTTATTTACGCAAGTTTGTTTTCAGAAACAACGGGCCACCAATCAACAACACTACAACGTTTCTTTTATGTTCCTTCGACTATCTGCGTCCACACTGGAGGAAACAGGAAGAAACTTTCTGTGGTTAATTGGTGGCCAGTTTTTTTCTGAAAACAAATTTGCGTCAACAGTGTAGGTAACAATTCTCCAAAATCTTTTAATGTTGAAATATGTTCAGGAATGGTGGACTTATTTTACCAAAAAATTCATTAAAATCCATACAGCCGTTTTTTAAATTATTTTTTTAATTTTTTTTTTAAATGATTGCGGAAATTTAATGAACACCCCTCGGATAAGTATTTTGCTATAATTCCACGTATAATATTTATTGAATGTTGTTTTTAAAACGATCAGATTCCGTATGAAAGTAGCTAGTTTTTGGTGGCACAGTCAGGAACAAAGGAGTTATTGTAGCAATTTGGAGAAGTTCAGCATAAAAAGTGACACATTCACACACTTGACAGCGCAAACAGGGAGTGACAAAATCCTTGTTAACTTTAATAATGATAGAGAACAGCAGCGCCATTAGTTCAGGGAACTGCCACAGGTTAAGGCGCTTCATATACATTGCAAACACTAAAAGATAATGCAAATCAAACAGTTTATATTGTACAAGTATTTGAACCTGTACATGCATGTTTCAGTTATAGACCATTCTACCAAGATGCTGCAGTCTTGAGCCATACTACGGCCGTTAAAATTTATTCGGTAATTCAAGGCATAGTCGGCCATGTCCAATGTTTTCATTGAATTTTATTGGTCGATTGAACACAGCGTATCAAATCGCCCTACAACGTTTCTGCATCATTGATGATAGGCTTAGCTCCTTTTCAAAAGTTGCAAATGTAACTTTATATTCTATGATTTTGAGTATTGCAGTTTCGCAACATGATACATTCTGGCCATTTTGAATTGCTATAAATACTCCGTGCATATCGATTATATCGAAAGTATTCTCGCGAGTGTAATTCAATCGCTGAATTTAATCCATTGTTTTTGGTTTTACTGTCAAGGTATTATTATCATTTCATCGAGATATCGCGTATCCTTTTGAATATTGCATAAGGTACGTTACTATTTTCATAAATTGGTATCGCCTTTCATCGCTCCGTGAGGTGCAATTCGTGCTTCGTTGAACATTTAAATAAATTATATTACTCGGAGTTATTGCTTCGATGCTGCGACTAGAAATTGAATATATCTGGCTCGAAATAGTTGAGGGCTGAAAATAATCCCCTTTAGATTTCCATCTAAATCTATCTGTAATTAAAATGGTTTCCTGCAGCGCTCGTTTTAACTGGATTTCAATCTTTTGCATGTTCCATGCTTATTTTTGAATTGAGCGTATAGTTATGCCGTATCGCTGATAGATTTTTCAATAAATGTGAGCATATTTCGTGATAAATCGAATTATACCCGCTCTATCTATTAAGTTGAATTTCAAAACTGCGAAGTGTAATAAAGTACTTCTTGATATGAATATCGAAAAAACATGAAGTTATAATATTAATGCGTATCACGGTGCTGCGCAATTCTCATAATTACGATAAACGAGTATCGTGGTAGTAAATTTTAATAATAAACGAGCTTTTCTAAACGCGTACATTTTCAGTGTTTATAAAAAAAGTCGAACTTTCCACGTTTTCCACTTACAGTGACTCTCTTTTTAACGAAATCTCGCAAAATGCTACATGGTGAGGTGCAGAATTTAAAAATAACTTTAAGAATAAAATTTCGTTAAAATTTCAAAAAGTGTCATCCATGGCAGGAATCAAGATTTTCCATGTAAGCTAGAAATCGAATCTTGTTAAGACGAATCTCGAAGGATTCGTTTAAACCGTGGTTCGTATTATCAGAAGTCATGACATGACTTCAACAATATGAACTAAAGTTTAATCGAAGTTTATTTGAAAGAAATGTTGGGAAAAAGAGGTGCAACAACGTTTAACGTAAAATTCACCGTTATAAAGTTTTTTTTTTAATATGTCTAATGTTCGTTTTATCGTAACGTAGCACGAATGCTCGGGAACTCAAAAACTGATTCATTTTAGTCGAAAATTTGTAATATCCGAATGCGGAATTCGTTTTAAACGAAGACATTAACATTTATTCGTCCATGCCCTATGGGACGGGGACTGGAAATAAGTTCGTACCATCAGAAATTCGTATAAAACGAGTCCAATGTACTGTAGGCTTACACCGTAGAATGAATCACTGATAGATCCTCTTGAAGTTGGCTACTTTAAGTAGGTTTTCTTTTCATTATGAATTATTAATTTTTTGTTCGAAATTTTTTCCGCCAATTTCAACAGCGACATTTGGTAAACTTATTGCGTATTACAATTTATGAATGCACGATAAACAATTTGCAAATTGCCTATACTCGAAACGTTTACTGAGCTTTAAACGATTTAGGCAACGTTAAAAAAGAACCTTGCATTCACGGTTTATTTAATCATTATTTTTAGCCTTTAATCATAATCTGTCATTATTGCCTCCCGATTCCAGACTGATGACCTGGAAACGTGCGAGCTTCGTATAGATGAGCGTGTCTACGGTTGAATATAAAAGCAATTTACTTTTTCAGCCTTCATTGATTGCCTATATACGAGTACAGGAGTACACACAACGTCCTTCTCTTGTATATATTAGAAAATAATACGCTTTCCTGAGAGCTCGTTTATTTCGACATAAAAGCACACGCGGCCTGTTTTCAATTTCTTCTCCCAAAACCAAACTGTTTTCAATCTCTCTCTTTTAAATTAGACACGCAGGTAATGCTCCTCTTATTTCCTTTTAGTTTACCCGATTTAACCACTGTTTTATTCCTGCGGTTAATTCGCAACTATGCTACGAGGAACGGGCATTGACTACTGGACTAAGCTATTGAGCCATTACCGTTATGGTGCGGCGAAAGATTTACTATTTTTACTTTTGCAAATTGCGCAACTGCAGGGCTGATTTTAAGAAAATGGCACTGGGAGATGCAATTTGTCTATATAAGTTTCAGAGCAGGGTTTCTGCTGACCTGGAAAGCCTGAAAAAGTCACGGGACTTGAAAATGTCCGGAAAAGTCAGGGAAGAATGACCTATTTTTAAAAAATCTGGGGAATTCAACGTATTGATGTTGTCACAATCCAAAATTAACGAGTTTACATGGTTTGCTCAGAGCCCATTTGCAAACTTTTTAATATTTTTGCAATACAAATTTACAAAATTGATAACAATTTTCTACAGTTTTTTAGAAAATATTTTCCATATTTCAACGGTTTCCGAGGAAACATTTGCCAAATCTGAATGTTAATAAAAGGTTCGTTTTTATTAATTTTATATTTTACATTATTTTTTACTTTTATAATATGTAATTTTTGATGTGTTAACCAAAATGTGAAATTTAAAAAAAAGCTCATTTTTCAATATTAATTAGTCCCTCATGTCTAGGAATCAATTACTTTGAAATAGTACGAACGTCATTTACAAATTACTCCCGTAATCTTGTTGTCCTGCTTTTAATATCTTATTTTTTAAGTGGTTGTAACGTTAAGGCTAGTTTTATGAGAAAAAAACAACTCCAAAATGCTTTCTATTAGTTATTTCTAATCGTGTAACATTACATTGAAAAACATTCAACGAGGTGCATATTCGGTTAAATAATTATACGGGCAGATGCAGGCAACGCCGATCATCAGTGTGCAAATTATATTTTATTTCATAACAAATTAAAATTTTATTGGCTGATGCAACTTGATTACCTTTTCATTAAAGACTTGCAATTATTTAAAACTGTTCATAAAACCGAGGTTTTTATAAACCGTGAATTTTTACACGAATGCATTAATGACGTCTTCAGATTTGAAATATCCAACAAATACTTGAAGTACATTGTTGTACATATTTTTTTTTTGCAAATTAATTGAAACAAAAATGATTTTAGTGTATTTCTTACGAATTATTTAAACTAATTTGCAGTTGTTTTTGAAATACTTAACAAAATGACCTTAGATTTCGAGATCGTCCTATTATTCAACAATATCGACAAAAAAGTGTCGAATGCATCTTTATCATTGTAATTGGGTTTACTAAACCCAGTTAGAAGCGCTATCAATAGAAGCGCGTTTATAATGTTATAGTATTTGTAATAATACTATTAAATATGTATGAAACGCACAGCGCACGACACGTTAAAAAGAGTTCACCTTAGTTGACTTTTGACACAAGAAAATAGCTCGTATGGATTGCCATGGCTCGGCGACACATAATGTTCAAAAAACTCCCTTATAAGCTATACTTACACGTATTGACACATTTACTTTTTAATCCTACGTGTGAAACCATCAGCTGTTTCGCTTCTCGTAATTTAATAATTGATCGAGTGGGAATTTATTATTAATTACTTTCATGGGTAAGGGAAAGGCATTTTGTAAATCTAATTTCACCGGTAATATGGATTTTTTAAATAGTATTTTCTGTGTCAGTTATAATGAGTAGGCTACTGTATATCCACGATGATATTAAAGTGAAATACTTTTAATAGGTACAGGTCCTTATCAAATTATAATTCCAAATGATCAACTCTAATTTCAACATCTTGTCCTGCGATAATGATAAGTTAAATAATTCATCGTATTCTAAATAAATTCAGTAAAAATCTATTCGATACTCTAGAAGTAAGTAAGTAATCTATCGTATAAAATAAATTAATAGATTCGTATAATTTTACATTTTCGAGGCCTAATCAACTCCCTTTTAAATTGTATTGACGAATCCTCAAAATATACAGTATATGTATGTGTGTGTCTTAGTAACTGCGAAAAGGTTTTTTCATGGAGCACCATTCGATAAAATTGACTTGTCTTCATCTTGTAACGTGAAAATTATGATACGCAACGTAATTTCTAGCTCCTGGAGCTCAACTCGGAAGAATTTATGAATACATCACTTTGAATTTAAAATTTACCATTTTATTTTTGTGTTACAAACTGACTTTTAAGCACTTGAAACAAAAGAGACAGAATTTAAAGTGATTATCTTTACGAAAAATTGCTGAAATGGTATGGGGGCGCTGCGGTCATGTTCCCATTGCCCAATATGACCGCTTGATGTTGATAGGCTGCTTAATTTACGGTAAGCGTTTTTCATCGGTTTTTCAGTCTCGACAACCCGAGAAAAAACGGATTTCACAGCTAGTATAGTATATGAAAAATTTGGTCATCGTTGGCTATATTATTTTCATTTACTGTATAATCATCCATGGAGATATATTGGTTTATTTATAAGCTCAAGGTGTGCCATGAATATTTAAATCGAAGTTAGAAAGTAAAGTTTTGAAAGCATGCAGTATTAACTGCTGGTTAAGTTGACGTGTTTTTCCGTTGTTTTTTTATCTAGTGCATCTGTCATTCATTTAGAGTTCGCTTTAGATCCCTGTAAAAAATAAGCAAGTCGAGGCCAACGCGTCGTGAATTTTTAATACTTTCAAACTTTTTTCGTGCCGAAAAAGCCTTCCTCGTATAAAAATCAATAAATCTAATAAACTTTTTTTCTAAGGGCGCACTTGGTGAGTATATTACATCCATAGTCTCGGTATTTTCTTAAGGTTTTACGGAACTGCAGCTCGAAGCATCTTTGACAATAAAGTAGAGCGAGTAATCGTACGCCGAGGAAACTATAACGACCTAAGATACGGACAAATATTTTATTTAGACCTACATTATATCTAAATGAACGTTTTGCATGATTTAGGGCAATATAATAGTGCCTCGTTATTATCATGATTCTTTCGGATCTCCAAAGTTCGCAATTATATTTGTGCTTTTCCTCATTATTTTTATAGGAAATCGATCGTTGATTAGTTTAATATTAACATATGGGAAATTTTGGCAAAAATATGCAAAATAATCTTTTGAAAATTTTCCTACTTTTGCTAGTCGTTCTCTTGTTTGATGAAGTTGATGATTAATTTTAAAACTAATCAAATTAACTTCGACCGATTTAATTTAAGTTTACTGTAAAAACCATATATACTGCTTGCTCGTTAAAAATGTTCAATGCAGCTAATCGATGGTTTGATTTGATTCAATTCATTATCCTACAGTCTGTAAATAACAGTACATTTACCATGTGGCACGCAGGGGTACTTGAAAGTCGATAACTTTCCTATTTTTTTTTTGCTATTTACATATAATTTTCTTTATTGATTTTAATTTATTTTTGATTTCATTTTAAAAGCAATCCAGTTAACTTTGATCGATTTAATTTGACTTCATTTATGCCGTAAGGTAGAGCTAACGACGCGATTCTGATAGGATGAAGTCCCTGAACTCATTTTCACTATGTCGCTCATAAATGCCATCTTTTGAATGATTATAGTTATCGAGAAATAATTCGTTTTATCCAAATTATTCTCTTATCGTTTCTGGTGAGTACCGTTTGATCACAATATCGTTTGATCGCCTTAAAAATCTAATTTGAAGTAAAAAATAGACCGCTCCATAAATACATGTACATGTACGTATTTATGAAATAAACGTCATAGTAAAAAGTAAGCTCTGGTTTTGCGATTGTAATCAATTTCGCTCGGTTTCATTTACGCGTAAATGGTAGCATTTTATTGTTTAGCGTTGTTTGGGTTCATTTTGCTTATTTCTCCATTTTTTGTTTTCAGCATTTTCCTACTTTTTTCTGGCTAATCATTTCAAAAATCTTGTTTCCGGAATTAGCATTTTAGTAGGTTGCTAGAGACCATCTCGTGGGAAATTCTCTTTGGCAAAATCGCCCTAATTCAATTATTTCCGAGTGGAAACATTTCCTATTTTTCACTCTAGCCTATGTTTTTAAAGGCGCTTAATACCCGGCCCTTCTTAGATGCCTTTTCGAGCTTAAAAACGTTGCAGCCTCTTACATTCCCTGTGGGAAGAACATCTGCCTAACTTTGCTTTTAATACGACCAAAATAGCATCATTTTCGTCCTACTTTTGCATCTGTTTTTTTTACGGTACAACACCTGGATATTCCCATACTCGAATCATTTTAAGTTTTTTTAATGAAATTGTATATAGTTCGCATTTCCCTGCATGATGGTTTCTTAATTTAATAGCTTCTGTTTTCTGTCTTATTTTTATGCAGGTGATAGACCTGGCAATTACAAGGAAATTGTGAGCGATGCTTTTCACAAGAAAATATTCGGGAATGGATCCCTGTTCATCAACGGTGTTAGCGAGACGGATAGAGGCTACTACTTGTGTCAGCTGACCAACAATATCGGAGGAGGATTGAGTAAAGTTATCTTGCTTAATATTCATAGTAAGTACATGTACACGGTGCTCTATTGGGTTTAAAAAAACAGCTTTAAATTCTGATAATTGTTTGCAATTTAATTTTGAAAATTGAATTTTTTTTTTTTTTTTAATTCTCATAGACGTGAAAATTAAATATCTCGGAGAATCATTTTTTTCGACGATGAAAGAAATAACTGAAAATTGGGAATTTCCCCATTTTAAAATTTACAATCCATTTTTAATCGTCCCATTACACGAAAATTAGTTCGTTAAAACTGATTTTAG
The DNA here is from genome assembly GCA_034698745.1 of Megaphyllum sjaelandicum. Lineage (NCBI taxonomy): Eukaryota > Metazoa > Arthropoda > Diplopoda > Julida > Julidae > Megaphyllum > Megaphyllum sjaelandicum. The sequence continues at coordinate 30,608 of JAQGBX010000202.1, read as the reverse complement.
AAATTTCTTTTTTATCTATTGCATTTACGAAAAGCATTTTTGGAAATTTTCAGAAATTTCCAAATAATTTCTATATACACGAATGCATTAAACTAGGTCAAACATGCATGTATTTACATAAATGATGGCCACTGGAACATCATCGTAACAGAAAATTTTCCGACATTTTACGTTTTTGTATACTCAAAAATTCATAATTACCAAATGGTGATTAGACGGTATTTTAATGACCGTTGGTTGATATTTGTGATTTAATTTCGTATCTAGGGAATACAATGGCTTTGTGCAAAATTACTTTCTTTTCTAATTGACTATACTCATGTTCAGTCTTGTACAGTTAGTTGGTTTTGGGTTTTAAAGGCTTAAATTGGCCTATTTCTGCTCACAAGGCACTGTACGGTATTTTGAAATAGGTTACTTTGGAATATATAACAGGGGTACTCAGACATCAGCATTGCGAAAGGTACTTTTGGCAGTCGTGAAGTCACGCGCGCAACATCGGCAAGCGAATTAGTTTTAAAAATTCAATCAATCTAAAAATAAGAAAAAAATATTAAAAACTATATACCAAATAATACAAAAATATACAAAATAATAAACAAAACATACAAACTAATAAAAAAATTAAAAACAGTCATTATGCTCGGTTTTAAACCAATCCTTGCAGCTTCTGGTTGAGAACTTCCATTATTTTAAAATAATGACATATCAGAATGCATTTATGATGATGTTTTTCGTTGAAAACTTTCATAAAGTATTTTTTTAAATTATAGAGCGTATAAGTTAATTCGTGTTTGTTCAACTCTCGAGTAACGAACTTTCTAGAGCTTTCTTACTAAAAAAAGAAGTTTATCAGAGCATGTTTTGAAGTATAGGCCTACCTTTTCCTCTTTTATTACTTTTAAAGGAAGCCAGAAAAAAAAGTACTTCGGAGAGAAATTCAGGAGCAATTTTTTCATAATATTACTTTCTTAAAGAGTTAGCATCATACTTCCATCTTCATCCAGGCAGAATGCTCCAATTTTTTTGTGTGGCTAATACGAGAGCATTTTGGCTTTTATTAGGCATTTATCACCGAACTAAGTCAGCGCCACCTATATATTAAATCCGAGTTGATTGTCTTGCAGTTGCTGCTCACTTTACCATTAAACATCGTAATTACACCGTCGCCAAAGGAGATACGGCCCATCTGGTGTGCGAAGCAGTGGGAAATTTGCCGATTACTATGCTTTGGAAAATGAACGAAGAAAAGACGTTCGTGCAAGGTAGACCCCGGTAAAGTACGAACTTTAAAAACTGTCGTTCATAATATACACTATAGCTTGAATTTAATCTGCAGGGAGTCTATTGACACGGACTCAAACTGCCTTTATTAAATCCCTCGATCCGGCTTCTGAATAGGAAAGTAATTTATACGCTCCAGGAAATTTAATTAAATGCAAAATGCGAAAAGCGTCGTAGAAACACACCAGCTCAAAGATAGACAGAGTGCTTCGTTACTCCGTTATACAGATTATAAAAGCGTTCGTAGATGCTAAAAATCAGACTCAAAAATGTCCGAGTCGCTCGACTGGCGAAAGTAATTAAATCATGCCATTGTCACGTAATGTTGTCAAAGATGATTGGGATTCGGAAATATGTCGCCGAGAAGAATGCGATTAGTTGCCAATTGCACCGTGAATGTCAATTTACCGAAAGGTCGGCTGACACACTTTGCGTAAAGGATGCTCTGAAATGACGTCACTAGTCATGGATGACGGGTTAGTTTGATTCGTTCAATCGAGCGTTTCAATGGGAAGAAGTTAATCCGGTGTTTATCAAAAAGAAACGAATAGTTCTTATTATCAGAAGTCAAACAACACGTGATTCAACGATAAGAACTAAAGTTTCATCGAAGTTCGGATGAAATTCGACTTCGTTAAGAAGAATCTCTGGAAAAACCGTAGTTCTTATTATGCAAAAATTTGCCAACACGTGAATTCAACGATAAGAACTAAAGTTTCATCGAAGTTTGGATGAAATCCGACTTAACTTATGTGAGTGGGGAGGTAAATGGGAAGGTTATTACGAAAAACATTTAAAATAGTAGCAAAAGTCGATTCTTTGTATGAGTTTTCGAAGTTTCATCCATGATTTTATTTATGGAGGAAAGCTCTAGAACCGTTTAGTAATCGAGCTTTCCTGCAATGTATCGGTGTTATGCATATGTGCAAACATACAAGAAACCTATTGACGTTTTCTTCGTAGATATTACCGTTTAAGACATAGGACCTAAAGACCCTTGATATAAGACTTGGGGATAAATTTTTTGGGTATGATTGCATTCAGCACTCCATGGTTCCTTTAAGTTCTCCTTATCAGATTTTTCATTTTTACAGCCATTCTCGAAATTTGGGAGGTGCAACAGACTTTTTTGCCACCCTGTATATTATTGTAAGGGTAAAAGATAGACAGATATCTCCATATATATAGGGTGTGAAATTTTTGATTACGCCATTCATGCAACATTTCCAATCTTTCTCCTTTCGAGGATTGTCGTAGATTGTTTTCTCGGGAAAATATTGTACATATTCATGTAAATGTACAGAAATTCGGTGGTATATACTGTAAAGTAGCAGCCAATGCACAACTATTGAATAGAAACCAAATAACACCGCAGCGGTGAATCGATTTTGACTCTTTTTGTCCGCTTTCAAAAAATCAAATATAAGAAATTTTTAAGTCTGGGTGAAATATATTTTGAATTTTTATGAGAAATGGTTTTTTTTTCTTCTTACATGCAAAATAAATTTCCGGTGTTCCTTCCATTCATTTATTGCCCCTTTATTGAACATTGAAATCTTTATTCAGTGCACATAAGACAGCTGCTATTGTCATCTTTTCTGATATATACATTTTTTTATTCCTATAATGACGAGGCTGCGCAGACAATGGCCGCCCTAATGATGCTCTAATAAAGATTTTAGTAGATGCACAGAGACAGCCAGGCCCTAAAGCTAACTCCCCCGAAGTCGTAAAAAGTCTGTTTGAGTAGCAAAACTTCTTAAACATCGTCTTGTTTCCATAACTTTTTTTATCCCTCCTCCATTTCTAAGCAAACAGTACTGTTTTCGCGGTATACGGGTATGTCTATAAGGATGTTTAGACTCGTGTTCAACTCGCAGTCTTTACGTTTATTTACTGCATTTCTGAGGTCAGTGAGCTGGCTAAATTTAAAATTAAAGCCATCATTTAAAGCAGGTTTTAACAAGAGACAACGGTTGAAATCACTCGTACCTATTCGAGTCATCCATTCGTGAGATATTGCAGAAAATAGAAGATTTGTATATTTTTTTTGCAAAATTATTTAGGCATTTCATAGCGCGTTATGTTCTGGGCATTTGTTCAGATAAATTTAATTTACCGAAAACAATTGGCTGTTTTCTCATGCCGTGGTGATTATAAAAAAATTATCCATTTTTAAAGGCATGTGCCGAATTGTTCATGCCTTTTAAAAAAATGGATATCTTTGAAGATGCCTACGTGATTATCATAAATTGTCTGAAATTTAATTTAAAATCGTGAAAAACAGTCGAGGAAAAAAGCATTGCATCAGATTTTTTTAATATTTTTGCATTTCCTTTGTAAATTGTTTTTGGAACAATTCATTTCATTCATAAAAAAATACACTGGAGCATACCGTAGCTGTGTTTGTCCTGCAATTTTTTATCGTAGAACTGCGTGTACACCTGGGGGCTGCATAGTAAATGACGTCATCATCAGATATTTAAGGAATGACGTCATCAGACTTTGAATGAATGATGCGATTCTCACAACTTTTATGGATGACATAATCTTCCCAGCTTTAATTAATGACGTCATCGTCAGCATTTAACAAATGACGTCATCAACAGAGGCTTAAGGAATGACGTCATCATTAGAGGTTTATGGAATGACGTCATCATCAGAATATTAATGAGTGACGTCGTCAGGCTTTTGAATGAATAACGCGATCTTCAGAACTTTTATGAATGACGCGATCTTCACAGCTTTTGTGAATGACGTCATTAGAACTTATCAAATGACGGCATCATCAGAATTTAAGGAATGACGTCATCGTGAGAACTATGAATGAATGTTTCTTCGTACAGTATTATTGACTGACTATATGTATTACAACTCATTTATTATCATTCAACCTAAGAGTTCACGCTGTAATCAACTGCTTATTTATTCATCTTACGACTGTTTATTTCTCGCAGATTTAAATTTCAAGAGCGTAAAGCAACAGTTGGAAAGGTATCGGAATTAACAATCGATAAAGTTGATAGAGGAGATTCTGCTACATTCACTTGTCACGCTAGCAACGTTTATGGAAAAGATGAAACTGCCATTCAACTGATTGTTCAAGGTTCATGTTTTGGCCCATTTTCAACGCATTCATAGCACTCAAAACTTTTCAATTTTTTTCTACAGTATGTTTTTTTTTATCAGAGCAACCCGATTGTCCGTCTAACATTCGCATTATTGACCACAGCAGTCGTTCTGTCCAGCTGGCTTGGTCTGCGCCGTACAATGGCAATAGTCCTATCATTAAATACGTAATTCAGTACAAAAAACTCACTGGTGAGAATAAAAAAAACAACGTCAATAAATCGACCTCCAGTTGTGATTTAAATCATTGAACCTGGCTGAATTTGACTTTTTAGATTCCTGGCTGTCTCAGTCTCAAAATTTGACGATTTCTGGGTCGCAAACCATGGCCACAGTTTCCAATTTGTCGCCCGCAAATTCGTATCATTTAAGGTTGTTGGCCATCAACAATGTTGGCATCAGCACACCCAGTGATCCACTTATACTTACATCCGCTGATGAAGGTAAATGAAGTTAATTTTCTTGAACGATTAGAAAGTTTTTGTCTTCTGATTTTAATAGTCTACAAATGTTATTTTTAAATTATTTAAGATCTTTAAACAGCTAGTGTAAAAAGTTTTAGCCTATTACAGTTACAGGAATCCTACTGTTCGTATGGTTTTTAAACTCCTGATGCAGCCTGTATAACTATGGGAAAATCTCAGATACATGTATACACATGTACATTTATGATTTCTTCATTTTTATAGATTGTCTATCTCATTTTTTAATTTTCATACTGTAACAGTACTGTGTATAACAGTCTGTGTATTCCTTTTCCGTTTTACACTAACTGATTTTCTTTGTAATTGATTAATGTAATTTCTTTTTTAATTGTATTTTTCTCAGATAATTGCATTGTACGGTATAAATATACGTATTTTAAAACTATAAATTTAAGGTTTTTTTACCTTTAAACTTTATTAATTAACTCACTTTGAAGTATAGAGATTTATTTGGTTTCTTTCTTTCGACCTACTGTACATGTATTTGACCTTTATGGCCGGCTGCACCAACAGAGGTTAAGAATAACCTAGGGATAACCTACTGTGTAACTCTAGGTTAACCCACCGTTGTAGTGCACGAGCAAGGGTTAGGGGGGGAAATGAAGAGAAAGGTTAACCCAGCCAGTAGGCAGAGTTAACCTCGCTCGGGTTATTAGGAAAAGCAACATGGTGGACACTAGAGATTAATCTGTTGAAGTAAGGGAATTGTGCATGCTGCACCACCTGGTCACACAGACAGGTGAAGCCAGGATGCGCAGTCTGGTAGCAGTGATCAAAGTTAGTTTCTTTTCTGTCCTCCATATTGGTTTCAGCTGGTTAAACATGGGTTCCATAACCCTGGGGATATTAGTAATCCTCAGATTTTAACCCAAGTTGGTGCAACCGGCCCTTAAGCTATTAATTAATTCACATTGAAGTAGACATCTTTCGGTTTCTTTCTTTTGATCTACTAGTATCTAACATTTAAACTTTATCAATTAAATCACGCTGAAGTCGAGATTCGTTGCATGTTTAATTTGAATATATTAACATTTCGAAGGAGATAAATCTGTTTTCAATATCATTATAGCCTGTTCTTTCGGTGGTACATTATATTCAACTTCGGATTAATTCATCCGTAATATTCAGATAATATTCCTTCATCGCTAAAGTATGTTAATGACTTAAGTTAAAGGTCAAAGTTAAAACAGAAGGCTTTATTTCGAAACACGAGTAATTTGATCGATGAAAAATCCTTTCCTATTCGTGTAGCGATATCGTTTTTTTTGTCCATGTTTTTCAGCTCCCGGGGGTCCTCCTAGAAATGTTAAAGTTCAAGCGGTCGATTCCAGAACGCTGAAAGTCTCCTGGGAAGTGAGTTTCGAATCCGGAAATGTTTGTTATTTCATTAAATTTTCGGCTGACCGGCCGTCGTTTAACGACTGGGTATCGGCGTCTGAATTGGCCTTAATCCGTGGATTTGTTTTTATCATAATGCGGTTATGTTTGTCTCTTCAGCCGCCCAGAAAATCGGATTGGCACGGCAGCATCCAAGGCTATTACGTGGGCTATAAATCGTACGATTCTTCCGGACCTTACGTGTTTAATACCGTGGAAATGCGAGATTTGGAAGCCGAGGAGATGTCCCAACATCTGACCAACTTAATGAAGTACAGCAAGTACAGTATCGTCGTTCAAGCCTTCAATCGTTTGGGATCCGGTCCAAAATCAGACGAGATTGTGGCGATGACGAGCGAAGATGGTGAGTGCATTGGATTTATATTTATTACGAAGCTTTCAGGCGTGGAAATTGGCCAATTTGCATATTAATAAGTCATTTACGGGCATTGCTGTCATCGTCGGATCGCTTTCTTATTACCCAGTCACGCTGAGCTAGATTTATGTTGCACCAGCACGGAATAAATTGCCGGCAATATTTTCTCTACCGATACATTCGCAGTTGATTAAGCAGATTTCATTGTAAGTGAATCTGCTGATTCACAAAAAAAGCCATGAATGTTTATTATCCTTCAGCTATAATTACGTCAACCGGAGATAAAAACTGCGAGCTCTTTTCATTTTCATTCCTATCTGAAGCTTGTTGTTGCGTGGCTTTTTTTCTCCAAGAAATGTAAATGGTATTTGGGTTATGCGCGCCGCTTTGTGCAACGAAGACAATTCTTGGCCATAAAAAGTTATTTCTTTAGTATCGTGGATTGGAGTGGGATTGTCGAATAAATTAAGAGCTTTAATTAAAAGAAGGGTTGATGGGAAGTGAATGGTTAATAGAAATATTACGCATTTACTGCGAGTGATTTTCATATACTGTATTCGACAATAACACTGTACTGTATAGGGGCTATTCAAAAAGGACGTCTGCAAAATTTTCCGAAAATTGGACCTCCTTTCCTGCCCTCCCCCCCCCCAACCCCTGTCCGTATTGCGCCTGGTCAATCAGGATACCACCCTCCCTTTATTCGGACGTCCGAAACTTTATAAAGAATTGCATTAGGAAAATTGTGAAAGTTTTGCCAATTTGTAGTACGTCCTCAGTATCTGCTGAACATTTCGCTAAATTCACCTCGGAAACTGTTGACAAATTTACAAATTTGTACTTGAAAAAAGTTGAAAATGTTGAAGATTTGTCCTCGAAAAACATGGGAAAATGTGTAAAGATGTCCAGGGATAAGTTTGAAAACTTTGCGAGTTTATGCTGGAGAAAAATCAAAATTAAGGGCATTGTTTTTTCAAAAAAATAAATAAATAAAACTTATCAGGCGTAAAGGGAGCTGTACCCGTTCAGTAATGCTGTCATTACTTTCTGAGAGTGACATTAAGAATGTTCGCTTAGGTTCAACAAATTTGGAATGATGGCCAGTAATGATAAAAATTCGGATTTATGGCATCGTTACTGAGGATTGGTTTGGTGATTAGTTGCGTGGTTGTGGATACCACCATTAGTAAAGACTTTTTAAGGTTGCGCGTATAATTAGACAACACTCTTATTTAAATTTTACGCTCCACGCATTCCTGGCTCGTATTTCCAATTTGCGCCTCCTCTTGCACGCGCATGCGCAGAATGATTGCGAAACGTCGTTACTTCTTACTACAGTACGCATGCAGATACGCGTTTTTAAGCAAAAATAGTCATATAAGATAAGATGAACGAAAGCGAATGATGCAACATTTTTGGAGGTAATGACATTATCGCGGGATTTATTTATTACTGAAAGTGCACAAAAAGGTTAACCTGCGTATTTGTTCCAATAAACGAATATCTTTTTTTAAATTAAACCGAAAAATGCAAAGGTCGTTACATAATTATGAAACTAAGGGTTTGTCAAAGTCGAGGACAAATTTTGGCAATGAAATCAGCGATATTATGTGTTGGACGTTCACCTAGAAAATTGCGTAGTTATTAAAATTTGCATATATATTTTTTTTTAATTTGGTATGTATTAATGACCATATTTTGTGCTCGTATTCTTTCAGTTCCCGAACATCCTCCGTTAGGTGTTCAATGTTCGTCGTTGTCATCTCAGAGTTTGCACGTCGGTTGGGAGCCCCCTTCTTCATCCTCAATTAATGGCATTCTTCTCGGCTATAAAGTTTTCTATTCTCCAGTTCATGATGAATACAGTGAGTATTTTAAGTCATTTATGTCCTAGCAGGCACTAAATAGGTGATTAAGTAGCTAGTAAATCCGCCTCGTTAAAAGATTTCTTCTCTGGGGCTTTCAAAACTGAAAACTAAGCTCTGCCAGCCTACTATTGGTAAACTAGTTAATATTTCCATATGCAACATTTTATGGCAATTTAAGATGACGCGTGTCACTCGATGAAGTTTGGAGACGCCATTGTTAATAAAAATAATTTTCACTCGTGAATGATTGTATTAACCAATCGGAAAGCTTGGATTAGAGCTATAATCGTAAAAAAACATCTGTTTAAAGTGTTTTCTTTATGCAAATGCCTGCTTTGCGTGGCTCGTCAATTGCATTTTTCTTTTTTTAAAAAATAAAATGATCAGACGTCGTTAAATCACATCTGGTATTAGTTGAAAGTCGGGTAATGAGTTTTTTTAATATAATGGCTTATCTTATCGAGAATGTTGTTAGGATTTAAGTTGCAAATGTCTGGTTAAACACCAAAATTGGCTTTACAAATGGTCTTTTTAAGCTGGATTACTAACATCTTCTCCAAGTTCTAAGGTGGGCTGCTAAAATCTTGTACAAGATCTAAGGTGGATTGCTAAAATCTTGTTCAAGATCAATGGTGGATTACTAAAGATCTCTGGTGGATAACTAAAGATCTCTGGTGGATTACTAAAATCTTCTTTTAAGATTTAAGGTGGATTGCTATTAAAAATCTTATTTTAAAATTTAAGGTGGATTGCTAAAATCTTAAAGATCTAATGAGGATGTAAGATTATCTCCTAAATTATTCTTTACAATCAGAACTTATTGGGGAACTTAGAAGTACAATTTTCACACCAAATGGCGCTAATTTTTTTTTTTACAAATATTCGTTTCGTGAAGTTAATTTCTTCTTTTCTAAAGTAAAATTTTACTGAAATCTTTCAAAAATTATTGCTCAGCTGTTAATGATACTAGTACCTTTCTGTTTCTGTTAAAGAGTCTACTAAACATTATTAAAATTTAATTCGATGAAACTATTTCGTATACTTAATGCTCTCTAGGCAATGATGTTGGGGTCCACACTAACGCGGTGGTAACTACCGAATAATTTTAGTTGATGGATTACACCCCCTACCACATGATATTTATTTACTGATAGTAGGGTACTGAGTTGAATTGAATTGTATAGACCACATTTCTGTTTGTAATGATTTCGTTGAAGAGCCGATCCACTAAAAATGATTTAAGCATAAACATATTTCGTATATATTCCGTTTGTTTTAAATGCAATACTTTTAATGCAGTATTAATTTGCAGTATACGCTTTGCATCTTTAAATACGTGCATTAAAAAAATTAGTCCTTAATTATACACGTACACGCGTGTACAATATGCACAGTATACATCAAAATCTGAGGCAATCCATCTTTTCTTAGCTAAATTATCCGAAATCAATGATGCGTTTAATTTCTATTCATTTCATTCGTAATCTTTGAAAAAAAATCTGCTCACCGAGCATATTAATCACGCATTTTTCGATGCTTTTAATTCTCCGTATTTTATCAACTATGGATGTCGCTAACGAAATTCATCGGTGCAGTTGATTGTTCAAAAATTAATCATTCGAGAAATAGTAAAAGAAATGAAAAGCAGCATCTTTTTTGTGGTATATATAGGCTGCCAAAACCAAGAAACTGTCACATGTCCATTCCGAATGAATGAAGCGATGCAAGATCTTACATGATTAATGGGCTTCTTTTGCTAGTAAATTGTCTTTTGCAGGCCCCCGAGTCAGACCTAGATTGACAATTGCATCGATCAAAAGTAACAGTTTTTATATCGGAAACACTTTCTGTATAAATAAATAGCGCAAAAAAAAGTCATCCGAGCGCAAATGTTGGGAAAACGAGATATGCATTTGACGTTTTACAAACAACTTTGCACGTTTTTAAACGCGCCTCGCGGATGAAGTTATCCGAGCGCGAATTTGGGGATTAAATATTTACTGACTTTCGGTCTGGCGAACTCCTCGTTGGCTTTTTCCCCTCGGTAAACTCAGATTCCGTAGTTTGCACTTTGTTTAAATACTCTTTACTTAGGAAAAGGTCACTGAAAAATGAACATGAACGCCTTGAGTACCTTAAAGAGTACACTTCCATTCCAGTTTTGTTTTGGATAACTAAATATTTTTAAAGAAAACTAGCTGTTTTATACTGTGAAACCTCGAAGAACTCGCTTTATTCGAATTGCTGATAGTACCGACTTATTTCCAGTCCCCGTCCTACGAATAATGATAATTTATTCGTTTAAGACGAATTCGGAATTCGTATGCTACAAATTTTCGGCTAAAACGCATGAATACTCGAGTTTCTGAGCATTCGCGCTTTGTTTCGTTAAAACGAGCTTTAGACGATATGAAAAAGGTATATGCGTTGTTACGGGGAATATCACGATAATGATTAATTAATTATTCATGTAAAACTAATTCCGAATTTGTATACATGTAATAAAAATTTTCAAATAAAACGAATGAATACATAAGTTTTCGAGAATTTGCGCTATGTTACGTTAAAACTAACGTTAAATGATATGAAAAAAGTAAACGTTATTACGTGGAATTTCCCGATAAGTTGCAATACCTCGCTATACTTACTGTATATATATATATGGGGGGTATAGGATTTCATCCAGGTTTTTTATGGAACTTTATACATGTAACTCTTATTGTTGAAGTGAAGTTTTGTCTGACTTCTTGTTCCAACAACATGTTCCTCGTGGCGATTTGATCGTGGTTCTAATAATAGTTATTTGTTTTCTGTTTTATCTTAGATGAAGATAACTCCGAAGTCAAAATTACCGCGGCAACCAAAACCATTCTTCACGGATTGTTGAAATTTACCAACTTCAGCATTCAAGTTTTAGCTTACACCGCTGTCGGGGACGGCGTGATGACCAGTGTTATTTATTGCAGGACTGGCGAAGATGGTGAGTTTTTACTCTGTAATATTATATCTGATGTGAAATTAAATTCTTACTTCTTAGTTTGGTTTTTATGATGATAACGAATAACGATTCAATTATCATGTGTAGCTGATGCAATTTTAGTATCTTTTCCTCCCCCCCCCCCAAAAAAAAATAATTTCATCGACTCTTGATGTAAAATTCGTAAATAATTATTTTATAAACGTATAATTATATTATAATTAATTACGTATAATTACAAACGTAGACAATTAGTGCTGGCCTATACTACGATACATGTATAATTTTTTAAAAATTAAATACCATGCTGGCTTTGTTTTCACCGGCTCTGTGCCAGTCATCGTGATCATCACTATGATTATCCGAGGAATTGAAAGTAACCATCATGGAATTAAATATTAAAATTTATTTTAAATCAATATCTGCGTATCTATGGGAAACTGAATTTATGCGCTTTTGGGCCAAAGATGTATGAAATGTAATTTTAAAAGTAAACTTTGCGCCCCAAACCATCATTATTTATACTGGGAATGCTTGCTTTTTATTGTTTCAGTATATTTTGCATATTTACGGTTAAATGTTATTTTTATTTTATCTGTACCAAAATTTGTACATGTTCATTTAAGTATGCTGGAGGACCTTATTCTTTGAATTCGCAGAAGCTATACTCAGGTTTTTTTCCCCTCATTAATTGCGAATTTGGGATATATCTGGGAATTGAAAATTTCTCATTAATAATTTAATTTTAATTTTCGAAAAGCGCTACGCATTGCTCGATCAACGCACTATTCGAACAGAGGAAAATTTGAAATTTCCAATTTCTCACCCAGAAATGGTCAAATGGATGGATAATTTTAAAAAAGTGTTTAATTTTATGCATGCATGAAACCGTCTTCCCTCGGTGAACAAATCACTGGAAAGCTGCAAAAATTTCCCGAAGTCATACTCGTGGTTTTAGTTTTGCAAATCGAGGCGCTGATTTTAACCTTCATAGCTCACCTCGCATTAAAAGTAAATAAAAACAGAAAATATAAATGCCAACCAACACTCGGTCTAGTTGGGATTCAGCTTTTATTTGCGCGCCAGTGCGAACAAACATAATTATTGCCGGGCAATTAAATTAGCTTTTAGATGCGTCCAGATGGAAATATGGCAATGATGCGAATTTAAAAAGTTTGTTCGCATGAAATATACGTGACGGATAAATTATTAATTTGGCACGGTGTGGGCCATCATTCGTATAAACGTTTCCAGTTATCCCTGCCATAAACTAAGCCCATAATGCATATTGAGCGAACCCGACAATTATTAGCCGTGAAGTCCCACCGGACTGCTACTGGTCATTAAACGTATTAGTGGACATATTCAGGTATACGGTAAATTATATTATATCGCGCCCATGCAATATGACCGCCGGTTATCGGAGATGTAATAATGCCGGGAAAACGTTAATCTGCGAATGAAATCGTCAAATTAGAGCCCAATTTCATTCTCATTTCCATACTCAGTATTTCTCCCCCAATGAGTACCCCCTTTCCCCAAGTTATAATTTAGCGCGCGGAATTTTCGGATATAGTGATTTACGAGGCTGTTTTCAGTTTGGATTTGTATTGACGGTTTTGTCTAAATCGACCTAATGTAAAGCTCAACTTTAGTTTTGAGTTTTTTTTGTTTTGCTATGAAGTTCGTAGCCGGTACATTCGGACCCTAATAAGTGGAAATCGACTCGACATCGAAATTTGTTTTTTCACTTATCGGGTATTGTTTAATGCGCTCAAATTAGATCAGTTTTTGTCCAGATTATAGTCAAATACATTGTAGCTTAATCTCTTAGAAGAGCATTTATTGATAAAAACCTTATAAACAATGTTTCTATCAATAGAAGAGAAGAAACGGTAAAATGTACGTGCTGTTCAGCAGGAGCATCAACAAAAGCAGTCAGACATTTTCTCCAAGTTTTTGACCTACATAATACTGAACAATGTATTACTTACAATGATTAATTTAGTATGTCAGTACCTCCGTTTAATAGTGTAGAATATGAAAGGTACGATTTTCTTTAATTCTGGTACGTAGTAATTCATGCACATGTACACTGGGTTGCTAGGGGTGCATGGGCTCCACCCGGGTGCCGAGGAGAGGGGGGCGCCAAAAACAAAATGTATTTTTCATGTAAATTTCACAAATTTTCGCTATTTGTCATGGTCATTGGATATTTTCTCTCGAAAATTTGTGAAAATGTGAACAAATTTTCAATTTCTTTGAAATTGTGGTTGAAAATTCGAAAATTTACTCGAAATTTGCACATTTTTCCAACCTTTCAAAACTTGCCAAATTTTTGGAAAATTACATTTTCTAGAATTTAGCAATCTTTCCACAAACTGCGAACATTTCCACAACATCCGCGTGTATTTGTATTTGTACAAATAGATTGAACATTTATCAATAGCTTCTAGATTATAAAAATGTGATATCGAGAATTGTTACAAAATTTTTAGGTCCAATTTTCCATGTTCATTTTAGTGACGCACGGGCTTTGTTATTGCGACCAAAACTGAATTTAAGATTTTTGTTTTTCCATGAATAGTTCCCGAAGCCCCTGCAGGCATAAAAGTAGTGGTAATGTCCATGGACTCCATCGTGGTCACTTGGAAACCTCCTACGCAGCCCAACGGCGTTATTACCAAGTATACGGTTTATGTCCGCAATAGTCAAGATGAAAATGAAGTAATTCGTGCCAATTATTAATCCACGAAGACATTTTGGCAGAGATTTAACGCGATGCTAATTAATTTCAGGAAACGGAAAAGCATGTCGTCCTTCCCAACGGTCAAAATGAATACGAGACCACTGGTTTGAAGCCCAATCGGCGCTATGAATTCTGGGTCACCGCATCGACCGCATTCGGTGAAGGCCAGAGCACCAAAGTGCTGTCCGAAATTACGGGGAAAAAAGGTGAATTTCGTGTCAACTTTTATTCAACTTAATTTATGGTATTTCTAAACAATTTTTTTTTTAATTTCTCTGCTTAGTGCCTGGAAGAATCGTATCTCTTAGTGATAACATAGTAACGCCTTGGAAGAAAACTATTAAACTTCCTTGCCGAACTGTCGGTGCTCCAGCTCCTGAAGTTGAATGGTTTAATGGGTAAGTTAAATAAGTTTAAAATATTTGTAATAAGGAAAATAAGAGTAATAATTGAAAAAAATATTAAAATAAGATTTATAATTGAAAAACATTGAAATAAGATTAATAATGGAAAATATTGAAATAAGATTAATAATTGAAAAACATTGAAATAAGATCAACAATTGAAAAATATTGAAATAAGATTAATAATTGAAAAACATTGAAATAAAATCAACAGTTGAAAAATATTGAAATAAGATCAACAGTTGAAAAATATTGAAATAAGATTAATAATTGAAAATCTTTAAAATAATATTAAAAGTGGAAAAACATTTAAATAACATCAATAATTGAAAAAATATTGAAATAAGATTAACAGTAGAATAACATTCTATAAGATTAATAATTTAAAAACATTGAAATTAGATTATTAATAATTGAAAAACATTGAAATAAGCAAAATTGAAATTGAAATTCAAAGGGAGTTTGAATTCATCATTAAAGTAAATGCGATAAGTGCCCCAGTACAAGACACCTAAAATTTAATAACAAATTAGTTTTTTCCATCTAAAAAGTTAAAATACGTGAGGCATTTTGAAGTTATATTGCATTTTTATTTTATGAAAAATAATGCATTTTAAAGATATTTACTTTAAAGATATGGTTTTGTTTACAGTAAATCCCTTTTTATCAACATAATTTTTTAGTAACCATAATTTAAGCACAATATATCCTGCACGCATTTACCAGGTTTTCTGTACAATTTACGTTTTGAATCCAAATTTTAGGTTGATGTATTTGTGCATTTTCTATTTTTCAATATGAAGCACCAAAAAATTGGAAAGCAGGAGCAATGGGCGTGTTCGTATAGAGGCTAATGGTACATTAGTTATCAATGACGTCATGATATACGATGTTGGAAATTACACCTGCTCAACTAGAAATATTTACGGAACTGATACCATATCCTATAACATCACAGTATTAGGTTCGTCGTTATTTAAATGTGATTTGTATTAATTTTTATTGCGGAATAAGCGGATAAAGTTTACGAAAATGATTTTCCAATAATTTTTAGCCCCACCAAATGCTCCATTATTGATTCTTTCATCGACTCATTTGTCTACTATTGATTTAAAATGGAAGCCAAAAGCTGCGAATGGGATTCCTCCTATTCAGGGTTTGTTATTTTTAAACTTTTGTTATTTTTAAAACTTTGGTGAGATTTTTGAGCTTTAATTCCAAAAGCTCGTTTCTCAACAGGCTATAACCTGAACCATAAACGGGAGTATGGTGAATGGGAAGAGGTAGTGGTGGACAAAAAAGAAGAAAGTTATACCTTAAAAAATCTCTGGTGTGGTTCTAAATACCAGATCTATTTGAATGCCTTCAATAAAATCGGTACGGGGGAACCCAGCCCGATTCTTACCACAAAAACCAAAGGATTTGGTAGTTATTTATTCAGATTTCCTCCTCGTCGTTTATTATGGGCAATTTTGAGTTCTTCATTCAGTTTCATCGCACGCATGGGTTTCTTTCAGCTCCTGAAATGCCTCCGAAAAGTGTTTTTTTAAGAGAAAATTCGACTTTAGTCGTATTGCATCTGGACGAATGGAAAAACGGCGGATGTCCTTTCCACTATTTTGTCGTCGAATACAAGCCGGTGAATAGCAAAGAATGGATTATGGTCTCCAATAATGTCAAACCAACCCAACGTAGATTCGTTATCCAAGATTTGAAGCCCCAGAGTTGGTACAGCATTCGTGTGACTGCCCATAACAGCGCGGGATCGTCCGTGATGGAACATAGTTTTGTTACGAGAACAATAAGTGGAGGCAAGTTTAGCGATAAAGTGTATTTCTTCGCATTTTTTTGAATTTCTAGAGGATCTAATCTTGTAGTTGTGCTGTTTTTTTTTTTAAAAAAAAGGCAAATATTAACAAATCATTATAGAATTATTTGGCAGAACCGTTCACAGGGTAGGCCTACCCTCAGACCTGAAAAAACTGGAAAAGTTAGAGAAGAATGACTTATTTTGAAAACTGTCAGAAAAATTCAATGTTTGAATGTTGTCACTATCCAAAATTAATGCTTATACGTGGCGAAGATATATTTACAGAATTTTTAATCTATTCCAAGAGTTTCTAATGACATATTTGTAAAATGTTAAGTTTTCGAGGATGTATTTGCGAACTTTTCCTGGTTTACCGAAAGACAAACTTGCAAAATTTTCGATCTTTTCTCAAGACAAACTTGGAAAATTTTCCAATCTTTTAACAGTTTCAGAGGAAGCATTTTCAAAATTGTTCCGACATTGCCATACTACTTCTGTTACATGCCTTTCGTTTACTTCCTATATATGTTAATTTTGAAAAAATGTTCACAATTGTCATTAGTAAATTTTTCAAAATATGGAATATAGTCCTGCGAAAGTTTCGCAAAATCGTGGATAACATTAGCGTGGCAATTTTGACATGATCATTGGTTGAGGAAAATTGTTTAAAAACCTGAAGAAGTCAGGGAAGTTAAATTTGAAATTTCTGGGGGAACCCTGATTCAAATTGGTACGAGAAAAATAGTATGCATAAATGTCTTGTGCAAGTTTTCAGCCAAAATCTTTTATTGAGTTTTTTTCATACGACCTCAAGTTGAAAGATCTCTTCAATGTTTTGCTTTGTTTTTGATTGCAGGCACAGTTCCTCCAAAAATGGTGCGAGATCAGGAATCTCCCCAGTTTGTGATAGATTTCAGAGTAATTATTT
Organism: Megaphyllum sjaelandicum; assembly: GCA_034698745.1. Lineage (NCBI taxonomy): Eukaryota > Metazoa > Arthropoda > Diplopoda > Julida > Julidae > Megaphyllum > Megaphyllum sjaelandicum. The sequence goes on along the minus strand of JAQGBX010000202.1, from coordinate 13,221 downwards.
CAATCGGTGCATCCATTTTCGTAATCATTGCGTCCTTAGCACTCGTGTGCCTTTGCGTCCGTCGTCAACGAAGTCGAGACAGGAGAGGTACAAGAATGTGGATTTTTGCAGACATTTAAATTCATCGCTCTAAGGAATAAGATGTTTGATCAGGATTGTCCTTTTTCAGAGAAGGCTGAAGATGTCGGAAATGAACCGACTGCTCCCAAAGCGTATGCTGTCAATGCTAACAATCACAACATACCTTCTTTGACTCAGGAAAAGGGAAGTTTTACCATGCTTTTGGGCAATTCTGGCGTGGGTCAACATAGAAATTATTCCACTTCCGCCTCCACGGAAAACTTCAAGAAAGGTTCGTTCTCTGAACGTAGATACTCTATAGCATTTTAACTGAGATGGAAAAATGATATGCAACGCGTGAAAATGTCTCATAGTTAAACTCTCGTATTTTATTGTTTTTATTTCATTTAAAATTATCTTTTTAAAACTCTGAAAGGACTTAAAAATAAATCATCAATAGTCATGTGTTTGAAATTGCAATCCATTGCCATTTTTTAAATCAGTTCCTTTGATGCTATTTTTTTTATTAACTTGTTTTAAAACAATATATAAATATTTGGAAAACCCTACCAAATTAAATTTCTTGCGGTATTTGGCTAAACCTGGGAAAGTCAGAGAAGAATGGCTTATTTTGAAAATGTCAGGGAAATTGAAAGTATTAAATTAATGTTGTCACAATCCGAAATTATTGTTTCCATGCGGTTAGCTCAGGGCCCATCTGCAATTTTTTTAATTTCCCAGTACAAATTCGTCCAATTTTCACCAATTTCGGAGGACAAAGTGGCAAGATTCTCAACCTTTTCAGAGTATAATTTTTTTTACATTTTCCGAATACAGATTTGTCAACTTATCAAAAAAAATGTCATGCTAATTTTGCAACATTTTTGTTTTTTTAAAAAAAAAATTTAGCAAGTTTTTCAAAATATTGAATATCATCCCGTGTCGATTTTGCAAAATTGTGGATAACGTTGGCATATGTCAATTTTGACATTGGTCAGGGAAATTTTTTAAAAAACATGTGAAAGTCAAGGCAGTTGAAGATGAAGTTCTGGGGGGACCCTGTGTACTGTAATTTCTATTCCCATTTCTTTTCATTGGATTGTAATTGTTTTCTCGTAAAATTGCACCTCCTTCAAACGTTGAAATTTTTAGCTTTGGACTGCCAAGACGATATCTGCCCTTACGCTACATTTCCTATACCTCCAGGCCACATCCGAGATGGTCAATATCCGGTGCACATCAAGCCCTACAACCATGGACCAAATACGAATTACACAGTACGTAGATAATATGTTTACGATAACTAATGTTTTATGGAAAATAAACACGTAATCTTTTACATTTCACAATTTTCAGCCAAATCACACTTCGACGTATGCAAAAGTCCAGAAACTCTCGGCTAACAACCAGATGCCGGGAAACGTTGGTAACCTCCAAATACAAAAAGGTTTGTTGGATTCTTACAATAATGTCTTGTATTCGAAGATGTTGCCACGTGAATTATGATGAAATTTTCTTTCATCGTGCCTAAACATGTCTCAGTGTGATCATGTATTCAGATTACGGCAGTCCAATGAGTGAATCGGATATCAGCGAATTGACCACCAGTCCTTTAGTAGACCCTTTTCTTCAACAATTACACGAAAATAGACAAAATATTCCAGCTCGCCTTGAACACAGAGGTAAGCCTGCATGCTTTCCAAACCGGCTATAACGAATTTTTTCGAGGGCTTGCAAAATTGCCACGGATTCGTTACGAGCACTTTTCACGTACGACGATTTCTGGCGGGTTTGCGTATCGGTTCCTGTTAAATTTCAAATATATGTTAGTTCCAGATCTACTTTACCATAAACCGGAATCCAGTTCTACGGAAACATCTCCTGACGTAGAAAGAAGGATATATCATAGACCAGGAAGAACGCGGTGCCGGAATAATATGGGCGATAGTAAACAGGCGCATTCTGAACTATCGGAAGATAGGTAATGCGTAGCCTACATTTCTAGGAGGATTACTCCAGCTAAAAAATGTTCAAATTCGCTCATCTTCCTGCATTATTTATTTCAGTCAAGATAGTAACAGCGAAGAAGCAAAATTTTCATTTCATCGTAAATTAGATCCAGCCTTATTTTATTCAGATAGTCACGAATTTTCTGAAGCAGAATGTGATAGAGATAGACGGTATAAATATATCGAAGGTAAATTTTTAGCTTTTGTTTCTAGTTCTATTTACCTTTTTTAGTGCTCGTCTGGTAATTGTCATCAGATGTTTGACAAATTATTCTGAATGTCAGGATTTTAAGATATTTATTACATTTTCATTAATTTATATTTTCGTTCATCTAATGGCTGGTTGAACCTACTCAATTTAATTGACCTTTAATAATACCGTTAATTAATGCGGTTTATGAGATATCAACGTATATCTGAACCCTATGCACCATTTGATGAAATCGAGCACAAATCAGTGCCTGGAAAACAAACATTTTTTTCCAAATTTTACCAGTATGTTTCACTATTTACTAAGTTACAATCGGTCATCTTGAATTACTCCGTGACCATAAACTAAACTCAACTTAAAGAATCAAAACACGACCAAGTTACTTTATAAAAAGCGACGTTTCGGCGCCATGCGCCTTTATACAAGCCCTGGCACTGCAACACCAATAAAATACAGGAATTACATATCTGGAGTAGAACAAAACGTCCACCACTTTTCACGTTTAACACGTAAAACGTGGTGGACGTTTTGTTCTACTCCAGATATGTAATTCCTGTATTCTTTTATTGGTGTTGCAGTGCCAGCTAGGGCTTGAATAAAGGCGCATGGCGCCGAAACGTCGCTTTTTATAAAGTAACTTGGTCGTGTTTTGATTCTTTAAGTTGATACTTTTTCCGACCACTTGATGATGAACACCGTTGTTAATATAAACTAAACTCACGAATATAATGTTGCACAATTGCAGAGCTGAAAAATAAACATTATGAACGTAATTATATTGGAGTGGAGGATTCGACATTACTAGTTAGGAGGTAATGGCACGGGCAGACGCACCGGTACACACATTTTAAATGTTTGTTTTCGTTGCATTTGGAATTTTTGTTGAAAATGTCTCTACCCGATGTCTCACTTTTGAGTTTTTACGCTTCGAACAGGTTTCAAGAAAACCTGGATTCCGGTTTTTACTCGGAGCGTAACACATCGGAAGATTATACAATTGCAGTTTAGCATTCTTTGGAATGCGAAGCATGAGTGATTCCCAGAGGACTCAAAAGAAAATATTTTTACTCGATTTTGACTTTGCTACGTGTAGCTGAGAGCTACTCTTTTTGAATACTTTTAAGTAATTATCTTAACGAAGTTTTGTAAATGATCGTAAGTTAAAAACCGAAATATTTAAATATGGTTTCCTCGTTCCTGCCCATCTCGCATTCAGTTTCCTTTACGCATGATTTCGTTCTTTTTCATTTAGACGTTTAATCCCGAATACGGTTGTGTGTTTTGTTTTAAAAATGAAAATGCATGGAAGTTGCCGATAATCAAACAAGGTATGAATCTTATGTATTTATAAACTGTCACTTCTTGATTTCATCGAGTACTGTATTTTTGCTGCCGAGAAATGTTTCGGATGCTTCCTATGTGAATAATTTAAACGGTGAAGCCTCCCTTTTTATGTGGCGAAATAAACTTATGCAAGAAGAAAATTGCATTTTATATACGTGAAATTGTTGCACTTCATTCCATTCAGTATTTTCCCAATGGGCTGCTTTAAAACACAATATTCGGTCAAACTGTGACAGAGTAAATGTTGCTGAGCATAGGCCTATTCATTACAGAACCTATTTGAATACCATTTTTAGTATTTTTACATTTAACGAAATGCTCTGAAGGATTCGATAATTAATTTGCAAAATTGATAATTCATTAATTCTGCTATTAATCCAACAACGGGATTCTCCAAAACCTGGCAATGTCAGGGAAATTCAACGTATTAATGTTTCAATGTGGTTAGCTCAGGGCCCCTTTGCAAACTTAAAATTTTTTCTAATTTACCATTTTTAGTACATTTTGAAAATATATTGAATATTGTCCTGTGTAGATTTTGCCAAAATCGTGGATTACATTAACACATGTCAATTTTGATTTTTCACATATGCCAATGTAATCCACGATTGGTCAGGGAAATTTGCTTAAAAACCTGGAAAAGTCATACAAGTTGAATTATGAAATTTCTGAGAGAATCCTGAACAAATATGATGAAACAAGATCTGTTGGAAAAGAAAAAAAAAATTTTAATCAATACGATTAACCATTTTACAAGGTACACCATACAGAGGTGCTATTATCTACTGCTGAAACATCCAGAAAAAATAATTATTCCTTAGGAATAGATGCAATAATTGCAGGTATTACAATGATTGAAGCGTTTGATTATACCTAGGATGCATTTACATCGATTTGCAATATATTCCTTACCCAATTTTTTTTTAATTCGAGCTAACGATAATATTTTAAAATTTATTTCCCATTAATATCAGCTTTCTACCCTAATGCAAATTATGCACGCAATTGTTTTATTTGCATACCAATTGTAAAAAGCTCATACTGAGCACAACATACATTCAATACCTGCGGTTGATTTTAACCAAATCACCCTTAAACATTAAATTCCCATATGGCATTTGACTACAGCTACCTTAACTATTCCTCCCGAATTATTACGTGTAAACTTCTGGTTCACTATAGTTAATTTTTAACAACATCACTTAATTTGAAAAAAATATAAATAATGGCTAGTTTATGCATCTGGTGCATCAAATATCACAAACTTTGTAAGTATACGCATCGATTATTGCCACTACCACCACAATATGCATAAAAGTAAACACGTTCAAGATTCAATCTTAATATTGTGGATAAATATGATTTCACGTGATAAAAATATATATCGAGCTAAAATTATGAGATAGCTATTGTGTGTGATGCAAGGTTGTTACATTTGTGTTTCAAAAATGTTTTTAAACTTCCTGAATTCTTTGGCAATTCTGACAAACTGAAAAACCAAAAGTCTTCGTTTTATATAGCTGACAAATTGAATCTGGTATTTTCAAAATGCAAATTGAACTTCTCATATTTCATGAAGTGTATAAACTTTGCTGAACTAGAAAAGTATAACAAACGCACAACTGTTACAATGGCTAAATATCCATGACTATAAAGTAACATTTGGCAACTGAATGCTTGGCTTATCATCACGCTTAAGACAAATTTCACCAGTGGGCTTCTATGGTATTCTTAACCTTTATGTAGCGATGCCAGTGTAAAGCAATTCCAAGGCAATAAATGCAAGTTTTAATTAATCTACAAAATTTTAAAGACCAGAGCATTAAAGATTAGCACCAATTACCTGAAATTAAATGTCTGCAATTTAAAACCTAACTAATTTTTATTAAAATAAAATTAAGTTTGCTGACATGTTTAATATTTCGACAATGATTTTTACGTGGAATTAACTTGAGACTAACACAAACATTACACCAACCAGTATCTAACAATTAACTGACAAAAGCTAATTTTAAATGTTGCTAATGTGGCTTTTTATCGATAATGAAACTTTTTTGCGACAGGAATCTCTGAAAAAATGCAATTCAGCTGTCCAAAAGCTGGAAAAAGTCTGACAACGCCAAAAATCGTAAGTTCTCATCCAAGTTTAAAAACATTTTAGTATTTAAGGCGTGTGCCAGTGAGGCTGCCCAATTACAATTATCAACTCGTGTTATAAAGTGCCAAAACTTGGCAAGTTGCGTTTAACTCCCTATTCCGTTCATCTCGCTGCCAAGCATGAGCGTAATTGCACAAGGTTAGTAAAATCTGCGTACATTATATGCAAAGCACTTAACCCTAAATGATGCCACTCAAGGGCATTTTCACATGACTGGAAGGTCAAGAAGGGTGGCAAGGCTAATTTTCGTTCGGGTGTTAATGATATGCTTAAAACAGCATAATACACCCATTTTTAGCTGCATTCGACCACCTCCAGAGTATGAAGGAATTCACTAATTTGAACATCCTCACACAATCTCCCCCTGAGAATCCGTAAGCTGTTAGATATTAAAGTTGATATATGCAGTCACAGTGTCTGCAATGCCGCAGTTCAGTACTGGCAACTGGTGCTTTAGAATGCAAAGACAAAAGCATGCTGTGCCAAGAACTAAATAAGTTTTAAAACCAAAAAAGCCAATATTTGATGAATTCGAAGATATACTTTTACCGTTGGGAAATCTTTGTTTGTCAATGCTCACCTCAATTAAAAAAATAGTAAATGCAAATTTTAAAGAAAAAATAAAAACAAATCTTTGATTTTCTTACCGCAGCAAGAAAATACAAAATCATGATAGCGCTAAAAAATTTCTCCTGCCAGTATGAGTTGCAGAAACCAAAATTACTCAACAATAATTTCCAATTTGAATATCCATTTTTTGTAACGTGGTATTTTAGAAAAAATGTTGCTATCAAAGCCAGCGAAGCATCACTTTTTCTCACATATGCTGTGCATTACAGAAATAAATTTGGCAGAGTATAACAAAAGAAATCTGTGCAGTATACATTTACTATTGGCATTTTGGTTTGCAACTTACTAGTTCAATCTGAATCAAACTTCCCATGCGGTTTGCAGAATCTGTCACCGGACTCCACCCTTTGATTCTACGATGTCATGAAACAAAAATTAAGCAAACTTAATAGCAGTTCATGATTTTTACCGGGTACCGTTCTATATACGAGGCGTATATATATATAGATATTAAAATAATACATACTGAATGCGATAAAAATATACAATCCTCAGCTTCGATATTATGTACAAAAAGCCACAATTCCTTCGTTGGGCGAGCATTATTTTAGCTTCTCGTCCACAAGGAATTCGTCACCATCTTGGATGCAATAAGAATATAGCTTTTTGGCACCGAATTTCATTTCTTCAGGGACACTATCCAATTCGTTATCCACGTAGAACACCCTGATGCGCGATGGCGGAAGACCGGTGAGGTCCTGCAGGCTGCTCTTAAATTCGTTCACAGTTTGTTTCAAGTGCAGCGAACGCATTACTTTCTTATCCCCGAACATTACAGTTACAGAAACTTTGAACTGCGGAGCGAGATCCACCTCCACCAAAGGGTCTAGCCTTCCATGCTTGGCTTCCAGTTCAAAGTATCTAATAAAATAACCCGAAAGAAAATAAATCCACGTTAATATAAAAATTACATTGGGAAAGGGGAGTTCTTAAAGGGTTGTATGCAGATCAATAGTTTCAAATTAAGTTTACCGAAGAATTGAGGATGAACTTTAAATATGCAAAACATTCATCTTAGTAAAAGTACAAGGGCTTGATAGTAATAAGAATAAAGACAAATGTTTCGCACATTTAAAGTTCCCACGTTCAATTAGGAGACATATCGTTAATAAATATCGATCATTTTCGTTTAAATTTACGCAGTTTTGCAAAAATAATAAAATTAACAAAATTGTTTTCAAAATTCAGACATACAGTATACACATATACGTAAATCCCATTTTTGCAATTAAATATATGACTTTCCCAACTGCAAACACACATTACACAAATAGTAACATAATTTCCAATAATTTCCAATTTGATAACTGTCATTTTATGCAACTTCCAATTTTAAAATAATTGTAACAAATTACTTTTTTTCATAAAATCATTTCCTGTCCATCTATAGATGGATTGGCATTTTCTTCATTCAAAATCTGAACATGACGTGACTGACCTTAATGGACGATCCTCTTTGTCCATGTAATGTCTTATGAAAGCCCTTTCAGCATCCTCTCGCTCATTGTCAGTAATCTGGCTGCCATTTAATCGCAAAATATTGGGCAAACGTCCAACGAGCAGCTGCCTTCTTTCATGCTCAGTGTAGTCCTTGAAAAATGTGGCACAGTCACAAAAAAAAAACGTTTCGTCAAATGCCACACATCGACAAGTTACAAATAGCAAGGGAATTTCGAAGCTATATCTTACTTCGTAGAAAGGAAGTCCGAGCACTCGCACGTCTTTCAAGGATGGAAAACTTCGCAGTTTATCAATTTCGTCCCACCAATTTAGCTTGTTGTTATTCATGTTCAAGGTGTTCAAGTTATTGAAGATGCTGCCTGCATCGACAATGACAGAATGACATTAACGTGGCAAACATTATGAGAAACGTGGATAAATAATTCAAACCTTTAATTACCAAATGCATCTTCCGACGAGAAGGCATTCACGTCGCAATCCACCATGACCAGGGTTTCTAAATTGGGAAAAACTTTTCCAATTTTCATGAATTCATCCCAGGAGGTGATAGGATTTCCACTCAGATGCACTAATTTCATGGACGGAAACTGCTTTTTCGAATCCAATAACACTTCTCTGTACATGTTCAAACAGAGATAGAGCTCTTCGAGGCTTGAAAGAATCAAAGATAAATAATTCAACGACAGGATTTCGTTACCAGGATTTCTGTTAGCCTTCAAATATTCCAAAATGACATCCTTAGCATTACGAAGATTTGCTGACTAGTTTGGCGAATTTTAAGTTTTTTCACGAACGTTGTTTTTCAATTCTAACAGGAAAATGTGTGTTAGTTTAAAGAATGTTGTTTGTATTCGTATCTAAGAGATTAAGTCGGATTGCTGTTCGCCTTCAGATATTTGCCACGAAATTCTGCCAAATCTTTCCAAACCATCTTTCGGTCTTTCCTAACGTTACGAGAATTTGCTAACCTGTTCGGTAATACTGGCTAGAGGTTTCTCGTTCGAGAATGTAAACGGATAATTCAGAAATTTATTTACTTGGGAATCTTTTGGAGAAATTCGGTGACCACTTCCCAGTCGATGAGAGTCCCGTTCAAGACGAGTCTCTTCAAGCTTGAATAGCAGGCCAAGTCATCCGGGATGGCGTTAAGGCATCTTAAGTTGTTGCAACTTAGATTTAAGAAAGTGAGGCGTTGAAGTCCATCCAGAAGGCGCAAAATCTGCGAAGAGAATTGCGGAGGTGTACTCAGTTACGTTTCAGCTAGGATGCGAATGCGATAAACCTACTTTCAGGTCTCGAGTTGATAAAAACCAGAGCGCAATACTGAACCGCTAACCTCAAAACATGACAGCAACATAAAAAAAACTAAAATAGCCACCCAACCTACATATATTTCTGCAATATTCGCTAACTGAGATTCATGAACCGAGATTCTGCTGACTCGAGACATCTCTTTCTCTCCACCGTAAGCTCACCTCTTGAACATCCAAAATTTGATTTTGGGCCAAATCGAGTTCCCTGATGCCAGCGCACAAATCCCTTATCCGTTGGAAATTGCCCAATCTTTCGATGGTGCAATTATTGATGACAATTGTCGCAGGGAGCAATCGATCGTTGCGGCGAGGAGCGAAGATCACGCAGGACTCCTTATCATCGGAGTCTTCCTCTTCGTATAGATATTTCTGGGTTATAGCCTCTTCTAAAGTAGTCATGTCCATCGGAAATAAATAGCAAACCTACGACGAATAGAAAGTGCATTATTTAATCATATCTTTGGCCAGTACCATCGCACCAGAAGCGCTCGTTCAAACAATTGAAAATACGGGATAATTCTCCGTGGCATAGAAAAAAAATGTCAAAAATTGTGCCAGGAACAACGGTGGGTGAATTTCGGTTAAAGCAAATCGTGACACCCGTATCTTTTGAATTAACATAGAATGAGCCTACGTTCAAATGTGAATTAGGGTGCCCGTAATATAGTTTAATTTTAAACGCGCGATGAAGACTATAGTGACAAAACGTAGACGAAATTTTTTTATAACTAGTGCTATAAAATCACGGCTGCTTAGAAAATATTTTGCAAATGAATAATTTATGCTTTTTTATCTTCCGAAAAACTGACTAAAAAAAGATGCCAATTTGAAAATTTAGTCTCGCATTAGGCCTACAGTCGTTTATTTAGGCTACTGTAGGCCTATATATTTTGCCAAAAGCGAATTTATTACATGTACTTAAACTACACGTACTGTACTTAAATTGAAAACCGTAACTAAGGAATTTATTAAAAACGCGTTTTTTCTGAAAACCAGACTTTCTTCAAATTAAGGAAATGACATCTTTGGAAAAAAAAAAGTGGAGCACACAATCCGATATTTTTGCTTAATCATGAACAGTTTTAAAACCCCTCTTTTCCCAGTAAAAAAAATGGGGAAAAAAGGGGTTTCATAATGCTGGAATTAGGTTTAGTTTTAAACGACATCATAATCACTTTTTCATTGATCGCAAGTTCGCAACCTTTTTCAATTTAAGTCCAACACGGGGATTAGGTTTAGCAGCTCGTACGAAATAATTAATAACAAAAAGATTCGAACAAAAGCTGGGATTATAAACAGGCTGTTGGGGTTTATCCTCGTTATTTTCGCTTTGCCTAAACACGAATGTTGCCTAGAGCTAGGCAAAACCAATTCGTGGACAGACGCGAATTTATGCGATAAAAAGCAGTCCGTGTGAGAACCTGTCGCCCTGGGCTTGTTAATGCGACTAAACCCCTATCAACTTTTGATACGAATAACATTAAAGAGGGCAATAAACCCTGCCCTTGATGTGATGAACATTTTAAACCGACTCCTGTTCTACAATTTAAATGTATTTTATATTTCGTGTAAGTTATTCGAAATAAATTACACGTATGGAATTTAAAAGTAACTTAAAAATAGTGCAAAATGAATAAGATACAGCAAACCAATAACATAAAGTGCTTTCACTTATAATCATAGTGGATTTACGGAAAAATAATTTGAATTTCGAGCCAATCGCGGATAACGTAATTCCTGGAATTCAACGGGTGTACTCAGGCAGAATATGAATGGCACTTTTGACAATCGTGAAGTCATTCGTGCAAAATAGGCACGTACGCTAATTGGTTTAAAAATTCTCCGTAAAGAAAATAACATTTAAAAATATTATCGTCGTTTTTAAACCAATGAATGCAATCCTTTTACACACGTGACTTCACCACGTGCCAAAAGAAGTGCAATTCGTAAGGCTTCTGAGTACCTCTAATTTCATTACTTTTACCGACGCGTTTCTAATTTTTTATCATCGCATAAATGAGATTAGGAGCTCTCGAAATTAATACAGTAGGATCGAAATGAAATTTGTGATCCTAAATGTTTCAAGTTTCACTCCGTTCAGCACCGTTATCAATGCCGAAGTTCACGCATGACCAGCATAGCGATAACCCCGCGTTGTGGTAAATTGCACTGCCTATTTCCAACAAAAAAAATAAAATAAAAACAAGCACAAAAAAAACATCTGGTAATTTGCCAAAAGGAGACTTTTTACGTAACATATCTAATCTAGGAAGCTATACTCCAGCGCATTCCGGAGCCATATTTGACCCAGTACGGAAATTGGGTTTTCACTTTTTTTTTGGTCAGCTCAATGAAATTCGGTTTGATGTTGATACCGAATGAAAGCTATATGAACGAATATGGATTTGAAATCTGAATTCAAGCGAAGCAGTGACAGTGTTTAAAAGAGTTTTGTTTTGTCCTTGTAAAAAAGTCACGTGTATTTTTTAAAAAAAAATGTAGGCAAAACCTTCGACCGGGCTGATGCCAGGCATTTTTAAAAGGCAGGCGAAGCAGGTGGCCTTGGGCTAAAATGTATATCGGGGAACTTATTAACCAGCACAGCGCGGAAATATGCGTTTGGGAATTTTTTGGGATTATAACGTTGGGCGGCTTATTTCGTGGTTTATAAAGGGTCGTATTGTATCCGATGCAATTGTGCAGGAAACGGACAGGATGGGTGCAAAAATCACCTTTATATTTCCTATCTCCTCCGATAAGAACCTCAAGGTGGCAGTGAAAATAGACCTTGGTCTTAATGCCCAATTAATCACAATAGCTTTAATTAAGCTAAAACCGAACATAAAACTGGAGCATATACTGTACATGTACAGTAGTAGCTCTTATGGCCAGGTGCTAACATTGGATACGCCCGTTATCTAGCTTTTTTTTATTGCGAATGACAGGAAATTCGTACAATGTACATAGCTGGTTGAGGTCACATGTGCTTGGCAACAGTACGGGATAGATTGGAGGGCACATTTGGAAAAAAATTGTTTATGGGGCTCTCGAGTTTTGTTAGTACATTTTCTTTTTGTAGGCTCAAAATCATTACTTTTATTACCTGCAAATTACGATTAGTTTTATTTGTTGAAGAAGTTCATTAAATAAAATGACGTTTGCATTTCTCCGATACTTGGCACGAGTAATCAGGATTTGACTGGTTTGAAATGTCAAAACTATACACTGGGATTTTTCCTCGGATTTAATTTTTCTTTTTTTACTCAGACGATGTTACTGTAATTACGTGCGTAGAACAATGGCATCTTTGGCAGATGCTATATCTGTATCAATGTGACGCGATAAATATTGTTCCTTATTTTTATCGATGAATTACTGATAAGTTCACTTAGAAATTCATGTTAAAGATATTAAAGTTAAAGGCCATTCAAATTTATTGATCGACTCAACCGTCATCCGTGTTGCAGTTCAAGACCATATACTGTACAGTACCTAGAATTTCTTTTTTAATACTTTCACCCCAACCTATCGCGCCGATAAGCTCGTAAATTGAGTACTTTTTGAACGACCTTTATTGACATTTAAATTGGTTGATGCAACTATATACTAGTAGCGCAATTCAAGATAATATGCCGAGATTTATTGTTGCAAAACATGTACTTTCACCTAAAAAATGACAATTTACATGAATCATCATCTCATATCATTTCATCGCCCACCAGTTTTGCGTTGCTAAAATAAAATCACAGCACGCAAAACAATGCCTCGACATTTCCACGCAAGTTTAGTTTCTAAATCTCCACACTTTATATTTAATGGTCAACTATAAGGAACTTATTACATGTACAATGTACTCGAGTGGCCATTGCCGTTTAAAAACAGCGCTGGCGTCCAGGAAAACAGCTGTTTTTTTCCGAGCGCATGAATCACGCTGAGAATTTCAAATTTGAATCCAGTTGGGACGACGGTTGCGAATTTAAACTTGAATTTTGAAGAGAAAACGAGCGAACAATGTCATGTGTGGGCGGCCTTGCG
>JAQGBX010000201.1:0-43786 GCA_034698745.1 Megaphyllum sjaelandicum | reverse complement strand
AGTTGGACATTACCCAAATGATATTTAGGAGAATGAACAATCCTTTTACGGGAAATACGCATCACAACACACTTTTTCTTATTTAAATTTAACTGCCAATCATTGCCCCAAGTATCCAAGGCAATAAGATCTTTCTGCAAATTGTCAGAATATTCTCTACCGTCTTCCACTTCATCATACAAGAAAGCATTGTCTGCAAAAAATTTAGAATTACTCGAAAATGATTTCGGTAGGTCATTTATGAATGAAAGAAAGATTTTGCCATACATAATATACCAGAAGATTTTCCATACATAATATACCAGAAGATTTGCCATACATAATATACATGTACAGCTATACAAGGGTTCCCCCGAAAATTTCATTTTCAACTTCCCTGACTTTTCCAGGTTTCAAAAATAAAGGTTCCCTGACCAATAATACGTGAAAAATTGGCATTTGTCAAAATTGACACTGGCAGATATATTTGTAATATTTACTAACGACAAGTTTGAATATTAACATTGCATGAAAAAAATTTCAAATGGTAAAATTTTTTATTCGAAAAATGTTGAAAATTTGGGCTAGGAAAAAGTGGTACATTTGGCAATTTTGTCTTAGGAAAATATGGAAAATTTTGCTAATTTTTACTCAGAAAACGTGGACAATTTTGCTAATTTGTACTCGAAAACGTGGACAACTTTGGTAATATGTACTCAGAAAACGGAGACAATTTGGACTCGCAAACGTGGAAAATTTTGCTAATTAATTTGTAATCGGAAAACGTGGAAAGTTTTGCAAATTTGTACTAGGAAACATGGAAAATTTTGCAAATTTGTACTCCGAAAACGTGAAAAATTTTGGAAATTTAACTGAATAAACGTGGAAAGTTTTGAGAATTATATGTACTCCGAAAATGTGGAAAATTTCTGCAAATCTGTATTCCGAAATTGTAAATTTTTTTTGCTAATTTCTACTCGGAAAATTCCCCCGCGCTAACCTGGTAGAAGTATTAATTCTGAATCACCGTGACTGATTTGAATTTCCATCACTTTTTCAAAATAAACAATTCTTCCCTGAATTTTCCCTGACTTTTCCAGGTTTTCCAAGTCTGGGGAACCCTGTATACTGTCGACTGCTTTTTTCATAAACTTGTAGGGACCCCCAAAAACGTCAGTAAAATACATGTATGTACTTACTATATAAGACTTAATGACACTCATCTTTATAGGTTCGAGTTATCAAAAAAGCACAACAAAAACTATTTCTGGTAATTATTGACACCGATGGTAGGGAAAATAAATCATTTCGAAGATGTCTATTTTTTAAAATTATATACGTATTTACATATTTTCAAAATGAGTTGTTGTAAGAAATGTTATAAGTATAGTTTGATGTTGACTGCTTACTGCAACGACTGAAATTTAATTTTCTAAATAAATCAGAAAATCAATTTAGTGCAATCGCTGATGCATTACATGTAGATGCACGCATGCGCGTTGTCCAAACGTGTCCATGCTTGTATGAAATCAGCTCAAAATGATTTCACGCGTTTGCGTTATGTAGACATCATGTGATCTAATTAAGCGATGAGATGACCGAATTAAGAACCTTTTTTAAACATAGGGCAGCATAGGAAAAAATACGTTCTGGCGATTTTAACCGAATAAAATTGCTGACCGAATTAAGAGGCTTTCCTTGTACCAGAACGCAGACCTTCGCGTCGGCACTTTTCATGTCCTAGTGCAAAAAATAACTGCCACGCGGCAGCGTATATAAAAAAAATGAAATAGGCCTACGCCATAAGATTCGAAAAATTCGATACGCCAGTCGAATTCGTATAAGTGAAAACACGTCCGGGCTAAAAAATGCTCACTTGTCCGAGGTTTTTCATTTGAGTGGTTTTCACTTATCGGGTTTCATTTTAGCAAAAAAACATACGGCAAAAGTTCAGGGTTTGACCATTTCTATCAATAATCAGTTTTCGTTTTTTCTCGGTTAAGCGGATTTCACTTATCCGAGTTCGCCTACATATGGTCGTGGCTCAACTTGTTTTTCTAATACAGTAACACCGTGTGGCGCTGCGATATTTTGTCACCTAAAAAAGCGTTGAATCTGCATACTGGTTACCGGTACAAGCATTGCGTATTCTGCATCATTGTGAATTTGTGATGACAATTATGGTTTATCAAATGGACCACGGCGGCAGCTGTCCTCACCCCGCTCCCCTCTTGCAGGCGTCCTTGTTGAACGGTTATTAATGCAAACCCATTCAATAGCATTTGCCAACTGGCACGTTGCTCGCGTTCCCCCATTCAACTACAGCTTCCCATCGGAATCATCACTGGCCTGCGACGCCACCTGGCAGCATCTCAAATTTCCATCATGCGTCGAATTGGCGAGATGCTGTCGCTGCAACAAATAATTTCGGCTTGATTCAATGTCGTAGGCCAGACAATGCGTTCCTTGAAGCGGCTCATCTTGCGCCATCAGAAGGTGGTCTCGCTGGTTGCCATCGCCCTGGTCTTGCTGTTGGTCAAACGCAGCTTCTTCCCGAGCTACGATGCTGTGCCCTTGGACCCCCGACGCCGCATGGCCTCCAGCCGCCAGCCGTGCGTCTTCCCCAGCCTCAGTTTGGACGACCCGGCCATGGCGCCGCTTTTCCACGCGGTCAGTCCTCCCAACTGCGACCCCCAGGGTGACCTGGTGTGCATCAGCGGAGCCACAGTGGGCCTGTGCGAGGATGCTGAAGGATGGAAGGAGCTCGATCTGGCGGATCTGGTCTGCGACTACGAGTTCCTTCAGAGGCTGGACGACAACCGCAACGCACCTCTGGTCACCAGACGTGTGAGGGGTCAGCGCCGGATTCCCCTGGAGGCCGACTTTTTTAACGTCAAATGCCAGGTAAACCCCTCCTTACTTTCTTTCACCCCTTTAACACCTTCGCGCTCATTCGCTGCATGCTTTTGTGCACCCCCTGCCGAGATGGCCCTCAGACGTACGCACGTGCTCGAAAATGCACCAACAGTGTCATGGCGGCTGGCGAGGGATGGTTGAATAATGGTATGCCCGACAATGTTGATGTAAGCCTACTAAAATTAGCGTCTACGCCGGGGTTTGGTCGAGTGATGTTACTGAGCATTTCCAAACATTTCAAATGGGTTTTTTTCCCGCAAATATGCGAAGTAATGACCGACGTTGTTCGATAGCTGAGAAATTTTCCAAGAAAGAATGTTTTTCAAGCATTTCCAGTGCTTTTCCATGCAAGCGAAATTATAGAAAAATGTGAAGTTTCGCATAAAAATACTGACCGATGGTTGAAGAAGTTACGAAATGTTCCACGAATGAACGTTTTTCAGGCATTTCTAGTGTTGTTTTTTTTCCTGAGATGCGAATTCTTCGCGAAAAAAAAAAACCATTGCAAATGTTTGAAAATCGTCAATTATTGGAAAATTTCGCAACTTCTGATAAGCGTCATATTTTTAATGTTTTTCCAAAAATACGGATGTTTTTTTAAAGTTG
The DNA here is from genome assembly GCA_034698745.1 of Megaphyllum sjaelandicum. Taxonomy (NCBI): domain Eukaryota; kingdom Metazoa; phylum Arthropoda; class Diplopoda; order Julida; family Julidae; genus Megaphyllum; species Megaphyllum sjaelandicum. The sequence continues at coordinate 40,285 of JAQGBX010000201.1, read as the reverse complement.
CGACATTTTCCTAGAATGTAGGCTACATTTTCCAAACATTGAAATGTTTATATTATTCCAAATATGCGACAGGTTTTTTTTAAAAAAACAAAAAAAAAGGTACAATTTTCCAAATGACTTTTTTCAAGAGTTTTAAATTTTTTCTCGAATGAAAGTTTTTCTAAAATTCGAAAGTGTTTAGAAATTGAAATTTCTTATCAACATTAAGAACGTTTTTCCTACTAATTTCAAACATGTTACACCACATTTATAACAAACTCGGCATATAGGGGGAAATTGTATCTGATAGGTCATCAGCTTGTTCATCTATGGTCGACCTTCGTCACATCCGGTCATCCGTCAGTCTGGTTTTCTTAGGAATTAATTTTCAACATTTATAAACGGAAATAACTAAACGAAACCTAGAAAATTGTATCTTCTTTATTTATCACCAAAAGTACTTTCAAATTATATTTTGCATGTTCCTATATACATGATGTATATTTTTTAATAAATCAGAAAATGTAGAAGATATTTCCAATTCATAAAGAATAAGGTAGACTATATTAACCTAGCCAAAAGCGGTATACAGGGTGATGTGTTAAATAACTATCCAACGGGAGAAAAAATTATATCTTAATTTAATATCATATGGAAAGAGATACGATGATAATTCTTCTAGATATCCCTTAATCCGGGTCCACACGCAATGTTTTGTCATCGGTTTTGTATGAACAATGGATTGGGTTAAAAGACTGACAATAAAACACGAGTCCACATGCACGATTCAAACTTTCGCTCGGCAGGTCGTTCCGAAATTGAACGTTGTCAAGAATATAAAATTGGCGTAATTATAGGGAAGACTATTGTGGCTGCTGATTCGCTGACGGATCGACAACGTCCAGTTTGGATGTAGAGGGTGAAACCAAAATATTCTTTTACTTGTCGATCATCAAGTGGTTGGGATTTGGGAAATGTATATTTTTAAAATACCCGTACATTTCCATTTATTCTCTCGATACTTTTTGTAGAATTTTTTTTTTCAAAGGACTTCATCAGTTATAAGTTAATCTTTTAGATAGCCCAAATATTTAGTTAGGATTTTGATTTTATTGAGCTAATATTTCCGGTAAACGAAACTTGGAAGCTTTATACCAATGGCGCTTTTAGCTGTCGCGAAGTCACGTGGGAAAAAGCAAGGAGTCGATTGGTTTAAAAACAGTGTAAACTTTAACGAATTTTTCAAACCTATGACAATTTTCGGTTTAAAACGGTATTAAATCAAGAAAAATTATCACCAATTCAGTGAAAACGACACATCTTAAGGGGTACTCGGAAGCTTTACGAATGGCAATTTTGGCATTCCGCAACTCACGTGTGCATTTAATTGATTTAAAAATAACTAATCTTGGGTGAATTCTTTAATAACCAATGTGAATTTCCAGTTTAAAAGTAAAAGCATAATTGGTTTAAAACAGTCCCAACCTTGAGTGAGTTTTTTTAAGCAATTTGCATGTCGAGTTTGAACACGTAATTTAACGATTGCCAAAAGTGTCGAGTTTGAACACGTAATTTAACGATTGCCAAAAGTGCTATTCGTAAAGTTTTTGAATACCCTGGCCCCCTTTTGTTTCGACTAAACGATGCAATTTGAAAATCCAGCTTTATACACACAGCTGGATCTGCAGCTTTATACGTAACATACTACACAAATATATCCATTTCATGCAGAGACCCTGCATACAGTAGGCCTACAGGGCAATAAAATTCCAGTCAAAATGATACGACGCTCGCTTAAGGGGGAGCAAAACGGTGCGATCTGCACCCAGTCCCACCCCACGTGAGTCGTTCCAAAAATTGGACGTCTCTACCTGCAAATGGGGAATTGGAAAAAATTGAAATCTTTTCGGAAAGACAACGAAACAAAGAAGAGAAAAGTGTATCAAACTCGGCGATTTATTCCCTATTTCGCTGACTATTTTTTAAGTGTTAACGTTCCCATTTTAATGTACATGCGAAGGACCTAGCGCTAACGGTTGTTATCGACTAGGCATTCCTAGTATATTCTATTTATCGACCAGGAATGCCTAGTCGATAACAATAACCGTTAGCGCTAAAATTCAAACGCATCCCTCGCTACATGCGAACATTAACACTTAAAAAATAGTCAGCATAATAGGGAAGAAATCGCCGATTTTGATACACTTTACCTTTCTTTGTTTCGTTGTCTTTCCAAAGAGAAAATCATTTTTTCCAATTCCCCATTTGCAGGTATAACGTCCGATTTTTGGAACGACCCACGTGGGGTGGGACTGGGTGCAAATCGCACCGTTCTGCTCCCCCTTAAAGGTCTCTTGCTAGTTCCTTAAAATCCGCTAGAGCATCTGATTAGCAAAAGGGTCTATTATTTTCACGAAACAGCGACCAAACGGAACACCGCGCATGCGCGATCCAAATATCTACTACTGTAATGCGATTTATCGATACTCGAGTTACATTCAAGTTTTTGTTGTCTAGATGGCAACAAAAAATACCTCTCGATTCTCACTAAAAGTCACCAAAACATTTCATTGCAATGTTAGTATGGTGATTAATGCATTATTCGCAGGTTTTTCCGTGTTTACTTGGCTCTAGTCATGTCGAAAACATCATTAAAATAATGTCAATAATAAAACTTGTAGCGCACTATTGAATTGGATCATCGTGCATCAATTGGACTATTATTTCGACCAATAAACGTTGATGCAATTGAGAGCAAAGACTCCGAGATTAATTCCACGTTGAAAATATCAGGTGATTATATCGTTGTTTTCACAACAACGAAGGTTCAACGTTATGAAATGACGCAAACAGCTATAAACAAATTAAGAAATATCATTCGGACCCTATTTTGATGTACGTTAATTTCTTTGTTTACTAATCGTCCGAAAGGTACCATAGATGGCGCTGGAAATTTGAAAAGTATCCATGTCGCAGAATGATACGCTCTAAAAGTTGAAACTTTTAGCCCCCCTTCCTCCTCTTCTCCATTTCTCAATATTTAACAAATTTCGCCACTTTTATACAAAATTGGCAAATTTGTGAAATAAAATTAGAAAATGTGTGAAATAAAATTCGCAATTTTTGGAAGACAATTCACAGATGCGTGACAGAATTCGTAGATATTTCCACTGACCATGTAAAGTCGCGAACATTTGGTAAATTTATATCCACTATTTTACTTATTGACGCCCGCTGTAACCCACCCCCTGGCACCCTCGTTATATACTGCTAATGGTACGAACTCATTTCCTCTACCCCGTCCTAGGGTATATGGACGAATAATGTTAATTTCTTCGTTTAAAACGAATTCCGAATTCGTATACATGTATTACAAATTTTCGGCTAAAACGAATGCATTTTCGAGTTCCCGAGCATTGGGGGCGAGCACAAACAATACTAAAGGCAGGCGCTTACCACTCGGGTTACACTAGCGCCACCAAGCGGGATAAGAATGCGGCATGCTTTTTAAATGAGGGTGCACACAAAGAAAGCTTAGCCGGGCCAGGCTGAGCTTACAAGAAGCGCTTATAAGCTTTCGAGAACGTTTTTAACATTCTTTCTCGGAAATCTGAAAGTAGATTTGTAAGACACAGAGTGGCACACAGATGACCATCGATTGTATCCCGCCTATATTGTATTCCGATAATACGAACTGCAAATATTGACGCCACCCCGAGATTCGTCATAAACGAAATTCGACCGCTATTCCAAAACACGGCTTAATTTTTTGAACGTTTGATAAAATATCTCTTAAGTAGTTTGTACAGTATACCGTGCATGCGTGAAAACTGAAAACTACGCGTTTGAACCCCGACAAGAAAAGCTGAAAATCATGGATCATTACAAGATTTAGAAGCCCATAATTCAAAGCGGGACGACATAACCATTCACTTTTCAACCGAATAAAAAAATCTCCGAAGCGTTAGTTTGTTTAAAAGCTCATTCGTCAGAGGTTAACATTCACAGACTGTAATAAATAAACTTTTTGGAAAGCAAAAGCTTGGAAAGTTTTTCAAGACGGCGCTGTTTTTCGAGTCATTATGCACAAAGTCAGTCCGAGGTGTTTGTTACGAGTACACGACTCGAAATGTGTTCAAAGTATGTTAGCGAGGTAATAAGAGTTTCGCTAATTCGGGAAATTTCTCCCACACGTGGCATTGGTATAGTAAAACGCAAGGTTAAGATGTTTTTCCTCCCCCAGAAATCATCTCTCGAGGTTGTAAATACTTTTTTGTTTTGACGTCCCCTCGGCTACAGTTTTGCACAAACCATATGGATCAGGATCAAACGCGGAAATCATATGGTTTACTCCCAGAAAAACAAACCTGAAGATGTACGCGGAACGGCGGCTTTTATCTCCTCATAGAATTATAATAAATAGTTAAATGAGTGAGAACTACGACCGAGAGAACAGAGTTCATCAACGTGTTTTATCGAGATCTGACGAAACGTTGTTGTTGAGAAGAAAATGTTTCTGTTTCAGTGTCTGGAAAATGTTTGTCAAAACGTATTTCAAAATTGAGGAATTATTTTCAATTTCCGATGTTTTTTTTTTAATTTTAACTGCCATTTTCTTTTTAAATTTGGGATTTTTTTTTCTTTAATTTTTTTAATTAATTGAAAAATGTTGAAAATAAATTCGCGAAACTAAACCGAAAAACATCGCAAACGTTTGAAATAAAAACCCGCCCATTTTGGAAAGATATCGCGAATTTTTGAGAGAAAAAAATCCTCAAATTTTAGAAAAAATCGCACATTTAAAACGAAAAAAACCGCATATTTTGTAAAAAAAAAATAGAAAATTTAAAACAGAAAAACCGGGGGGAAATTTGAAGAACAAATCGCAAATTTTTAAAAAATAGCCAATTTAAAAACAAAGAAAAATCGGGTTTTAAGTGATAACCAGCACATTTTTAAAAAATTCGCAAAAAAGCAGAATTTTTTAAAATAAAATTCGCAAATGCTTGAAATAAAAAAAGCTCACATTTTGAAGAAAAATCAGAAATTTTAAAATAAATGTCGAATTTTTGAAATATAATTTGCGCACGTTTGGAAAAAACAATTAGCATAGGAGAGACAATGGATTGTCGCAAAAATTCGGTAAATTCACAACAAAAATACATTTTTTATAAATTGTTGGTGCCCCCTATCCTCTGCGCCCGGGACAGCTCTCGTACCCCCGGCACCCTCGTCGTTACGCTACCGTACAATACACGTAGTAACTGCTTACGAAGATGGATGTTTGAAAGTCTCCTTTTCAAAATACATGTATCAACATGTAGCCCAAAAATGCAAATAATTCTTCAAAATCAATTTTAAAACGTCCAAAAGATTAAGCTGTAACTATACAAGGTTTAGGATTTGAATATAACACAAATTTTTAATTTTGAAATGAAATCCTTTACAGCGCCTCTTCTGGACCGAGTTGCGCTACATGTACACGTACAGCCGTCAAACGTCCATGACACGTTTATTTCAAATTACATTAAGCTCAAATAACATTTTATACGTAGATGAAATCTCATTAAAATGATAAAAACCATGCAAACAACTTCAATTCTTAGCGCAAACAGAGATAAAGAACAGCGTCAAACGCCTTAGTAAAATCGGGAAATTATTCCTAATGTAGATGAATGTTTTTACCACTAAACAAAAATGGTTACACCCACGTTCACCAATTTACCAAATTAACCACGCCAAACCGCTCGCGGTTAAGGAAACACGTGATCGCGTCAAACGCTTTTTGGAGATTTGACAGGCATGCATTTATTACAGATATTGATTATGAAGGTTACTTAACATTGCTTTTTTAAACTCAAAGTCAGTGACATTTATTGGCACTTTCAAATTCATTGCATCAACAGCTGTGCATGGTTCGAAGGGCTTCATTATCTTCTAGATACCCTACAGCGTGACTGTTAGTGTCCCGTTTCCAAATTCTTACAATTATTTCGTTATTTCTGCTTATGATTTGTCTAGTATTTGTTGCATGATATTAAAATTGTATAATTTCTCGCTTAAATATGTGCCCATCAGAAGTTCTTGAAGTGAATAAGTAGATTTGTGGAAAGACGGAAATGCCAAGAAAATAAGAGTTAAACTGAGTGCCAAACCTGCAACCGCAACTGTAAAATGAATCTTTAATTACGAATGTTTGTATTTACTATATTACATATATTTTAAAGCCGGACGCCGAGGGTAAGGGGACGCCTGCGAATTTTTTCTCTGTCGAAATTTGCGATTATTATTAAAAATTGGGGAAGTTTTTTCAAAACTTTGCCAATTTTAAAAGCGTATTCAAAAATTGACGAATTTTATTTTAAAACTTTTGCGTTTTTTGTTTCCTCAAAACTCTGTCAATTTATTTTCAAAACATTGACAGTTTTTTTTTTACCAATTTTGCCAATTTTTATTTAGAAAAATGGTAATTTTTTCTCAAAACGTTGCCAATTTATTTCCAAAATTTTGCTAATGTATTTAACAAATTTTGCCAATTTATTTTAAAAACTTTGCCCATTTATTTTCAAAATTTTGACAATTTTCTTCAACATCTTTGCCAATTTTCTTTCAGAACTTTACCAATACATTTTCACAATTTTTCAAATTCCAATAAACTGCCAATTTTTTTCAAGGCAGATATTTGCGAAATTCAAATATTGAGAACGGGTTGGGGGCTTTTTTTTCCTTCAGCAGCATTGTGAATGTTGTTTTTTAAAACAAACAAATTTCTACAAAAACCCAAACGCATATCTGACAGATACAGCGTGAGCAGTGTTGTCTGGGACGAAGTTTCGACTACAGAAACTCGGGTTCAATTTTTAATTCATCAGCGAGTTGTCCTCCTTTATTAGCCATCCAATATGAGACGAAAGCCAAGCAAGAGTTGAAGAGTTTATCCACGAGTTGTTGAACTTTTTAATTCCAAAGACATTCTTCCAGAGATTTTTTTGGCGTGTCGAGTAAACCTATGCCTCCACACGAAATTGTGCACTCTGACCTTCACGCTGACCAGTGTTTTCCACGAGCAGGATCGATAACTGTCTTAGGTGATGTCTGTTTACTTTTGTTTGCTGAAGACGAGAGGATGCAATGTGCCAGACAGCATGGCACCAGCTCGCCCGACTGAACATTCCAATAATGGGAGACAAAAAAACAGCGTCTTCAAACTTTCTCGGTTTCCCATTACGAGGAAGATCAGGAATTTTAGATGAACCGTGAGACGTCTACTTCGCCAGAAAGTTTGGTGCCAGAGCATCGATTTCCAAGGGGCATTTCAACAGGGCACTCGCTCTTCTTCGATGGCCCCAAAAAACTGAAGCTTTCCAATTTCTTAACTTAAATACGCTTATCCACGACATTATTAAAACAGCATCAAAAACTAGGAATGATACTTCTTCGTTCGTTTGACAAGAAAAATTATCATCAAAATTTTAAAAAACAAAAACACGCCTCCCCCCCACCTTGGCAAAATGCAGAACTATAGGGTAGAATGACTTATTTTGAAAAAAGTCAGGGAAATTTCACGTATTAATATTACCACGATCCAAAATTAATGTTACTACATGTACGTGGTTAGCTCAGGGTCCATTTGCAAACTTTTTTATATTTTCACAGTACAAATTTGCAAAACATTCAAGTTTCCGAGAACTAATTTGCAAAATTGTACTCATTTACCAAGATAAACTTGTGAAATTGTATTTTTTTTTTCGTAGATAAACTTGCAAAATTCTCCACATTTTCCAACTACAAATTTGCAAAAAATTTTCGAGTTCAAATTTTCATGACGTTCAACAATTTACGAAGGCAAATTTGCAAAATTTTCAACAGTTTCCGTGTACATTGTCACTGTTCAGGGAAATTGTTTAAAAACCTGGAACAGTCAGGGAAGTTGAATGTGAAATTTCTGTGGGAACCCTTTACAGTATTTTGTAAAAAAACAACCTGTCAGTCCAACCAAAACTTAAATATTTATTCCAAATCATCATCCTGGGTAGCATAAATATGCTGGATGTTTAAAATAAAGTTTTGGTTGGACTAAAAGGAACTATCTCAAATATTAAAAAAAAAATTAAAACGCGCCACCTTCTATGATGAGATTTCACGCTGAGCTAAATTTGACTAAAATTGAGCTAAAAATTACCCCAGCCATCAGAAAGCACGTAAAAACTCGAAACTGTAGTTCCCAGAAACCATGCGGAGCTTGTTTCAAGTTCTCAATGCCCCAACAAGGCCTTTTCAAACGACCCTTCCCAATCATGAAACTTTGAAAGCTCTTCCAAAAACAGTATATCCCACTAAACGTTTATCTTGCTTCTTGAAGAGTACCCATTACAAATGTTTACTTCACCATGTTTGGTTACTCGCAACTATTTGGGGGGGAATGGCTGCAACTACCAAATGCATTCGCCGCTGGACTTTTAGACTTCATGAATAAAGACTCAAATGGAATTCCGAGTCTCCGTTTACAAACAAAGCACTTCTCCGACGCTGGACGACCTGCTTTTTACATAAATTTATCATGAATATACACAACGATACAAACCTCCTACACATCCATCCACGACAACGCAGCCTAGAGATGCCATTTCTTATCTCGTTATTAGGCCACTGTTTTTTTTTTTTAAAAAAAAAAGACCAGACAGCTCAAGTGCTTGATTGACCATCTGGAAGCCAACTCGAGATGGAACAATTATATCCCAACCAAAATGAAACCTTCAACCCTAAAATAGCAGTTTACTCATGCTAGCTTAAAAATAAATTGAACAGTGTATAAAAGCTCCGATAAACTAACGAAATTCTGCATTTATGATATTAAGTAAAACGATTTTATGAGCTCTGAGCCTCTAAACATTTGAAAACGTTTCAAAACCATTAGAAAAAAAGATTTTCAGGGTCCCCCCAGAAATTTCATTTTCAACTTCCCTGACTTTTCCAGGTTTTAAACAAATTTGCCTGACCAAATGACAATGTCCAAAAATTGACATATTTTGGAAAATCGACACAGGAAAATATTTGAAAATTTGACAATTTTGTATTCGTAAAATGCAGAAAGTTTTACAAATTTGCAAAACATTTGCAAATTTGTAGGCCTACTCGGAAAACGTCCAAAATTTTGCAAATTTGTACTTGAGAAACGTTCGAAATTTTGCAAATTTGAACTCGAAAAACGTGTAAAATTTTGAAAATTACCTATTCCGAAAATGAGCCCTGAGCTAACCATGTAGAAGCATTAATTTTGGATCGTAACAACATGATAACGTTGAATTTCCCTGACTTTTTCAAAATAAGCCATTCTTCCCTGACTTAATCCCTGACTTTTCCAGACATTCAAGTTCCCTGAATTTTTCCGGTTTTCCAGGTGCCTGCTTTGTTTTTGTTTTTTAAATAAGCAAATTTCTTTAAAAAAAAAGACCTTTTATTTGATAAAAGTGTGCTTCGGGACAAACTCACAATGTACGTTTTGTAACTCAAATAAAATAGAAAAATAAAGCGTAGAATAAATCTTACTACGAATTTACATCAAACCGAAGATCGAACCGAAAATAACTTTAAATTTACTTTCTTTACAATTTCTATGTTCACCACTATAGATGGCATTTCTTATTCTTTACTTAACTGGGGTTAATTGCAGTCTCGCCGCTATTTTTATTCATATATATATATTAATTCTTTTGACATTTTTGCCACGTTTTAACTTTATTTGAACTGCGGCACAAAATTAGAAATAAGATTTGCGCCAATTTTAAAATCGCTCAAATTTATTCAACTTTTGGTTCAAGTTTAATATTGAGCAAAAAATGCCACGAGCACATGCATATCGAATCAATTTCTTTGCCATTTGCAAAAAATATATAATGTATAACGTGCTCAATAAGGTGAGAATGACCTAACAAATTTCAAGAGTGTGCGTTTGAACATTTAAAATTCCTCAATCGTATTACTCGCATCAAACGCAACGGTGTGAATTTCAGGTATATTGTTTCCAATGGTGTAAACATCTGGAAATAAATTATGTAACCAAGTTAATAAAATATCCCAAATTTCCTCTGGAATTTCACTGTCCAAAATCTAATTGCTACGAGCAAAATGGAAATATCGTGCAAATTCATAAATTGTGAAAAACTGTTCTACAAAGACAGTGTTCATAATGTGTTCCTACTAAACACGGTGGAACAGAATTTTTTTCTTTCCTGTTATAGTTACGTAAATTCTGTTTGTGCGGTTAAATAGGTAGTCATGTGTGCTCTATCCAATGATGTTGTTACATTTGACCGACGACAATTTTTTCACGGAAACGTACGTTCAAACGTTTTTACCGTAACACGCAGGACAAAATGTCAAAATAGGAAAAGGAATAAAATGGTATGTTTGCATGAAGTCAACCGCTTTTATCTTCATTGGCAATTATTGCATGTTGTTAAAAACAGGGTCAAACACCAAATGGGTGCTACACTGCAGTACATGTAAGAAGCTTCACTGCAGTGCACCGCTGTGCTGCAGCTCAGCACCGATAACGTGTTTGCCTGTTTTTAACAGCATTGTAAGTTGTAACAACATGAAATAATTGCTAATGAAGATAAAAGCGACTGACTTCATTGTATAGAGCACACATGGCTTCTTATTTAACCGCATAAACAGAATTTACATAACTATAACAGGAAAGAAAAAAAATGGGGTGGTTCTCTATTGTGTTCCACCCTGTATAAAGTACTTGGGTAGTGGTAAAATTGGCATTTTTTACAAAAACATCCTCGGAAGAAAGGAATAAAACAAAAGTATCGGATTAAAATAGCAATAGGTGCACTAGTGTGTGTTAACTCCTCAAGAAGATGCTACTCTACGAGATTAAACCACGATAGTATTGTGCGCACTGTATTCAACATCATCTAGCAGCGTAAAGATTGCGTGATTTGTGCCAACCAATATGAATGACTTAAAATGTGCTGAGAGTGAAGTTTTGGCATCAGGAAATACCTTCAAGACTGTTTGATTTCTCTTTTTCCATCACCGAATCTTCCGATTTAGAATCATTTATCGAAGTTTTAACGGTATTTACCGCCGGTTGCAAATCTGCAATTGTGTTGAAAATTCGCATATGTAGATATTACAATAGATGCGCCTTTTAGCTTAACGCTGAAGTGCTCAATTTTAGAACATTGTTGTAAAATGCGGAGCGTTTCTTCGCAAGGAACAATCTAAACACGCTAACGAACTGTTTTATAAACAGTTTCACATTCAACATTTATAAATAAATTTGTACGCATACAGTATAGTCATTTAACTGAATGAATAAATCAGTTCCCAATGCATTCTGAAACAATCAGAAACTTAATACTGGCTCAAAAATACTGCTTCGCTCGGCGATATAAAGTTTTGTACCAATAAATAAAGCACGGAGATAGGCTCAGTTGCTGTTTTCTCCATTTGACGTGTCATGAGATGTCATGACAGATAAATGTTTTTCATTCAATCAATCTGGATTTTATATACTTCCTGAGATTATAAATTCAGATTCCATTAGAAAAAAGTCGAAATAAGTTGTTCATGCTGCAATAAAGCGTTTAAAGCTCATTGGCAAGAAGGCCGCGAATAGAAATTAGTGATAAGTATTCTTGCTAAAGTAAACTTCATCTAAGTTACCGTAGAGTGCACCCAAACATACGTCAAATACGCTTGCAATGACGATTCAGGTTATGTTATCACTTGTGAATACAAATAATTGAGCGATGAAAGAGAAATAAATAAATGTGATCTAGTACCTTCACTCTGGCGCTGATTTTGTGCAGAATTCTGTCGTCGAGAGGATGTCTGCCTTTCCCCGAATCGACTTCCCAAAGGAACAGCGACATGTTCTTCAAATGCCGTACCATTTCCAGGTTTCTCCTCAGTACTTTTATCAGAATCTGCTTCTGTATAAATATGTAAAACTCACTTGAAAAGGCACTCTTCAAAATGAAACTTGTAAAATATGCCAACATTTAAAAATTCATTTTTTAAAATAACAAGTTCTTTTACTTTCTGCCGTTTCATCGGGTTCCTCCTCCGTCATTGTGCCTTTACTGATGAATTCTATTACGGATGACATGCGCTTTTTAAGCTGTCCAATGTCCTCCGGTATTTGTAACTGCCTGGCTTGCGATACGTATTCTTGACCAGGCTTTGAAAAAGTAGTTTTCAAAAGATGGTCTAAACTCGTGCTTACAAGTTCTTCCCAACCCTTTAAAACATGAATGAAATAAGAATTTAATAAAAAAAATTGGTTTTAATTTGGTTAAATAATCAATGGGTGAAGGCTTTCTAAAGGCGTATGGATGTTATCATTCGTATAATATTTAATTTTATCACAGGGGTCACGCCGCATAACGAATACAACTGAAAACGAATGAAAAATATGCATACCTGTTCACATTCATCTTCAATAGGCGGACAAAGAGATTTCCGCAGAAGTTCGAAATCCGCGTTGGGTATGCTTGAGCTCAATTTCATCAAAATTGTCAAAAAATGTGCAGCAGCATTAACGTTGCTCAAGGAATTCTCCATTGTTTGTTGATGCGCTTCCATCGCATCTGACGTTGTCATTATCTACGTATAATAAAAGAAATAAAAATAAATTTCGTAGAGTGCATACAAGAGAAAGACTAAAAAACAACTTTTGATAGCCATATATATTACCTGCCTATAGGTTGCTTCCAGCAGCACGTCTAAATTGTTCAACGGAACAGTTGTTTTATCTTTGAACTTGAAAAGGAGACGTTTTTGAATGGCACGAAATTGAGCAGCCAACTGACTCAGGCGTTTCTCGTATGCAGCGGCCTTCTGCCTGCTCTATATATATATATATAAATAACGGAAAAACAAAATATCAAAACTAGCGTGACAATTCGAAACAAGGTAAAACAAAATAAACCCATAAAACAGTCAGTAGGAATTTGCTAAATAATATAACTTTAAAAAAAACCAATCTATACCTAGGATGAAACATTTCTTTACTAGGGAAAACAAATCAAATCAATCTTTTAGAACAAGACTATCGAAAATCCAACCTGCAAATGTTTGTTGACAATGAAGAAAAACTCCTGTAGGGGCAAAGAATTCGAAAAATTGCAAACTAATGCTTCCTCCTTCAAACTCCCAAACCACTTCTGTATTCTTAAAAGCAATTCGGAGGCTAATATGGCCATTGCACCAAAACTATCAGATTGCAAACGATAGCGTTCTAATTTCAGAGAAAAGCATAGTTGATGATAAATGCTTCAACAAAAAAAAAATAATAATAAAAATCAATCGGTATGTAAAAACTAATTAAAAATTGTTTACGGCTTGTCTTTGCTACGAGTATTGTCACCACGGGCCCATCGTAGTATTGAAATCCCATTGCTTGACTGCTGCCAGAGTTTTTCGTAAGAAAATCTTACATTAGGGAAATTTAGTGAAAACATCAGTGAGACATTTTTTTGCATTTCCAAAGAGCCAAAGAATCGCAAATGTATTTATATAAGAATTTACCTGGGAACAAATCATCTAACTTCACAGCTGCTTTATTTGAGCCGATAGTAATTTTGAAATCGGCATCTTTCTGGGGTGGAAAGGCCGAAATGCAAAGCATCATTGGCAAAGTTACTGTTGCTTGCACGATCGAAGGAGCCCCTAACATTGTAAATAATCAAGCAGATAAAAATTCAACAATGTATTAAAAGAATAAATTATAAATAATTGAATAAAAGCTACATAGTTATTAGTTAATTTATACATGAAATTTCTCGATATCCTGGATAGCAAGTACACTAACAAACAGCAATTTGGGGACATGTCATTTCATAATCCACCATAAAACTGAACAGAAATACAATTTTATCCATACCCAAAATATTATTGTAAACTGCTAAAATTGTTCCAATTAACGACGAAGGCACAAATCCGCTGCGAAGAGATATATTTACAGCCAAATGAACTTCATCATCTGCAATCAGTAGCATTCAAGTATTTAGTAAGCACAATATGTTTAATTATACTCTCTAATGTATCGATTAAAACTTACCCGGAAGTGCAATAAACACTTACTTAAATTAGGAATAGTAAAAACGGGCTGAGATACCAAGTAGGACTTTTCAAAGTTGCAAATTAACTGTACATTTTCCAGTGGTACAGAAGTATGCAGTTTAATCTGTAGAACAAAAAGTCCAAAGATGAAATGTAACAGTACAGTATCCGTTTGGATATGTTCCAAGCCTCCCCAAGGGTACCAGAACCCTTGGATAATACCGTGAATATCGAGAATGCGGTTTTAATAATTAAAATTAACATAAAGATGATTACGTGGTGCAAAATGACACAATGGCTATTCTAACCTTTACTGTTATGGATGGAGCATTTGTTTGAGCTTCTGTATGATCCCTAGGGGATGACTGAAACAAAAATATGGATAATATATAATTGTAGAACAAAAACAATTTCATGCAAAAAAGAACATTAGAAGAAAATGCATATTTACGGAAATCAAGTTTAATTCCTGTGGAACAGTTACGGAAATCGATAGTGAAGCCTCGTTGTGTTTAGTGATCGGAGCTCCTAAAAAAGCGTCATTGTGCATCTTTTGTTAGATTATATTTTTTTTAAATAAAGAATATTTACTATAATATAGTGTATACTTTGAAAAGTTTATAATAATTTCTGCCTTTTTTTACAACACTCAATGATCATACAAGGAAAATGTACCTGATTTGTAGGAAGCTTTGATTATTTTGTACAGCTCGGACAACTCCTTATCAGTTTCAGCAAAGTTGATTTCGCGGGACTCAATTGAAGGAGGAGTATAAAATGTAGGGTTGGTCCCTAAGTACAAACAACTTAATCGTCCATCTTCTGAAAGGGCAACAATACCCCCAGTAAGACCTCTGAAATGATACGAGAACATCATGTTTTTACTGCTATTGTTACAGTACATTTCTAAAAATTAGATAGAACATTGCTGTCTCAGAAATAAATCAAAGAATTAGATCAAATTCCAGAAAAAAAAATGTCATTTAATGAATCACGAGGAAAAGCGCTACCAAAACACTATCCAGTCTAAGAGATAAATTTGTGAAATATGTACCGAAGATTAATCCTGGAGATGTGTATAGGCACCATGCAGAGATTTAAAGCCCAACGTAAGGCAACATCTTGATAAATCATCAACATTCCAGTGTGACTAGCAATCATGTAAAATACCGTGGAATCAATACCTAAACAAAAAATTACGGGTAACTTTGAAACTTATCGGCACTAAATAAGCCAAAAAAACAAGTTTTAATATAAAACAACTTTCAATACAGACCATGTGCGTAAACATGAAAACAGCTTGGTTGAAATTCCAGCTTCTTCACAAATTTAATTGTTCCAGTGTCTTTTAAACAAAACACGTGTCGTTCTCCTAAATAACGTCGAATCAGACTAATGCTCACTAAATGCTCTTTGGATATCAAAAATTGAATATAGTTACCTAAAACATAAATTAACGGGGGGCAATTCTTCGGTGTAATCAAATGTATATCCAGAGCTGGTTCTCCCAAATTATAGCACCAATCCATCTAAGATCAATAGTTAATCAATAATTTAAGATCTAATTCATGAATGCAAAAAGCATCATATAAAAAGATATTACAGAGGAAATATTTGATTACTTTTTCATAAAAATAAATTTTACTAAGCATCTACAAAAAGGAGTTGAAGATCATTAAAAATGCCGCAACATTTTTGGAAAATTCATAATCAATAATGCTCGAAGTTCATCCAGCCATGCTTAGTACATACTGTTGCGAAAGAACTGATTACAACCCAATATTGTAAGATTTACATCAAAATGCCATACATACCGAAACTTTTTTCCCAGATGACAAAAGGCCTTCACTTTTGTCAGATGAAGAGGCAACAGCTAAAACCTGATACCTATTAAAGTAATTATTTTTTAATATAATTTTCCATTCTACATATCACATTCTATATTTTTACTAACAAAACACAGGAATAAACATACTTATATGCTTCAAGTTGATAGGACGATGACACAGTGACGAAAGCGTCTGTTCTTTCGAGATACGCAAGAGGTCCCGGCAGCAGCGCTGCTGGCAAAAAACGACTGAATGCATAGCTCTCTTGCTCAAAAAAGCTAACAGTTCCATCCAATGACATGACGCACAAGAAATCCCTTCCCTTAACCTTTCCAAATGTTCCTGAAAGGATGCTGAAAGCACTACGCTGGAGATTGTGTTCATACATAATGCTAAGGCGATAGTGTGCTCCATGTTCCACGCTACCAGCAATTTCTGCATAAAGAAGACCACGACTTAATTTATTGAAAATTACTAGTTATTTAAATAACAATAAAAAATTCCTACCTGACAAGCCATAGACGGACAGCTTCCTTGGGTGTAATATAGCCAAATGAATGTTCTCTGAAGATCTACTTGTAACAAAAAAAATTACAAATTACTCTAAAATCTAAAAGAATAATTGAAGCAAATGCATAGGATACATAAAGCAAATATACACATATTTTCTATCGCTTTTAGTACTTTAATTCGATTCCAAAACATAAGGTAGAGAAAAACAAGAAACATACGAAACAAATCTCCCAGCTTCCAGAGCTAGTATGGGGGCTTGGAGTTGAGCTTCGAGTAAAAGGCTATCTAGTCTTGGCGAACCCAAAGAACCATCCTCTTCCACAGTTGCGTGAGGTCCAAAGATTCGTAGAATGCCGGAAAAGCCTCCAGTTATAGCTTTTACTGTAATTTATGCATAAAGTGATGTACATAGTTACAACAGCATGTACTGTATGATATACTTCAATTCGAAAAACTATTCTCTTACATCATCATATAAATCTTGAAAAAAATAATTTTGGTGTTTTAGTAGGTGGGGCTCATTGGCAAAGTAAAAAAGGTAGAAAAGGCAAAATATATAGCTGAACGACCAAATAAGGTGAGCCCATTCTCAAAATAAAAAGTAAAAACGAAGATCTTTCTGATAAGAAATGTCTTTTCTAAATGCAAGTGTCGAACACTAAAAAAGAAACGAAGCAGTAGTTCATAATGTTACTTACCTAATTGATCTGAAGAATTGTCAATGTTTGCAATACATAAACATCCATGATCAAACAACTCGTCACTTCCACAGTTTGTTGACCACCAATCTCTAGCTTTAAACAGCGACATGATTCAACAGATTACGAAAATCTGAAAAGATCATTCAACAACAATGATAACATATAAAATTGGTTATCCTAGTTTAGTTAGTTTAGTTTACTTTAGTGTATTATCACCGCGCCGAAGCCTTATGGTGATTTAGAGGGTGTCTCGGAGAGACGGAGGTGGGTTGTCCATATGATCGGTGTTCCCGCACACTAGCATGGGGAGAATGTCGGTAAGGCGAGACCTGAAGGTCGCGAGGGAAGGAGCCTGAACAACCTCGCAAGGAAGTTTATTCCAGAGTGGGATCGAGCGTGGGAAGAAAGAGAATTTATAAAAGTCGTGATTGGGAGAGTACAGGCGTACTTTGAAGGGATGATATCACGCCAGCCCAAGAAGTGGGGGAGGGAGAGAAAGTGGCTCTTATCCAGGATTGTGAGAGAGGAAAAAAATACTGAAAAGGAGGTGGAGCCTATGTTCCTCTCTACGGACAGAGAGGGGAGGTAGATTTAGGGTGCTGAGAACGGAGGTGACACAGGTGTCCCAGGAGTAGCGACCAGTAATTTGCCGAGCGGCGTGACGCTGGGGACGTTCCAGTAAGTCCTGGAGGGATTTGGTATGTGGGTCCCAGACAGCACTGTCGTATTCAAGGATAAGGCGCACCAGCACCTTGTAGGCCATCAGACGGCAGGAGGGACTGGCTTTTTTTAGGACATGGTGGGTATAACCTAAAAGTCTAGAGGCTCTGGCAGTAATCTGGCTGATGTGGGGTTGCCATGACCAGCGGCTGTCTAGAAGGACTCCAAGAGATTTGATTTTGTTAACCCGGGGAAGTATGGTCCCCTGGTGGGAATAGGGAAAGGAGATCTGGTTATGTTGCTGTTGGTGGGAGACAGTCATAATCAAGGACTTGGTGACATTAATACTAAGATGCCATTGAAACAGCACACCAGTTAAGGAAGGAATCCAGATCCTTCTGTAGGACATCGCAGTCAAGGGGGGAGAAAATGGCATTGAGTAGAGTATTGTCGTCGGCATAGAGAAAGCTTTTGGAGAGCGAGTGGTCAGTGGCGTCTTAGCTTAAAATAATTTAATAATATTTCAACAACTTGACAGAAATTATATCATTTTTTGGATTTGTTCATACCCCAAGTACAGCATCATGTGTAGACATGTTCTGGGCTAAATTTTTGAAACATTCCAAATTCTGCAATCTACAGAAATTCAACAACTATTGAATGTAAATTACCGTGTCAAATGTTGATTTTCCAAGACTAGTGCCATTTCAACAAGAATGTAGTACGCGAGCACACTACCAGGAATAGGGAATCAATCGATAGTGAACCCGACCCGACTTCGCAGTCCTTGCTGCAAAATTGCCATTCGCTCATTATGTCACTATAATCCCCCAGTTCGATTTGCCATGCTGAACAAGCATTTGTTGAACATTGACTTAATTCATAGACCAGAATTTGCATTATAAAGAGAAAAAAAAGTAAGCTATCTGCATGCATATATACGAATCAAATTAATACATGGACTTGTCCAGCGCTGCATATACATGTTTAATAAAATATATCCAGGAGAAATTAGCTCATACGCGGAATTCCTATTAATGTACCTATTTAAAATGGTAAATGGCAGAAGAAACTTTACTGTAGGTACAAATTAAAACAAGAAGAAAGTTTAATTACAGTAAATTAGCCCCCGAGGTCACATTAGTGGCCATTTTGTAACAAACTGTATGCATGTAGATGACAATTTTCATAAATACGTACCATATTCAAATGGTGAATTCGATCATGTCTTGACAACTAATGAAAACATTTTCACTGCTAGTAGCGTTCATTGCAAGCGTCAAATCATGGTCCAATAGTATTTTGGCAATGTTTCTTCATACATTAAAACACTGGACATGTTGCACTCATGATTGACCAGCATAATCTCTATAGCAGGTTCTCACGAAGAACCTGGAACGCGAACAAGCTGTTTTTTGTCAATAAATTTGTCTAATTCTTTAGATTTATATATTTTCTAAAACGAACTGGAAAAAAAAACCAACTAAACATTAGCCGCAAATCAACACGATAAAACATTCCAAACTATTCATTGCCATGGCAGCGCCACAGCTGTCAGATGCTGCCCCCTGGTGCCGATTCACGGAAGCATTAATTGGATCGTACTCGGCGCCTTCCGTGTTTAGATGCCAGGTTTACACAAACCTTGGACCCTTGTTTCTCTTTCATCTCGCCATACAAAATGAACCACATACGCCGACTAAAATCGAAGCTATCTTATGTCATTTTAATTCTGGTAAGTACGAATTACTCCCGAGTTGTCCGTGAGATATCCAAGCCGCTAGAAAGCGAAAGTTGGTAGGCCTAACGAAGGTGTGACGAGAAGCGTATTGGAACAAACGGAGTTTTTGCACTTGGCCTTATTAGAAAATGACACATCGAATTTAATACGATAAAATCCTATTCTTTTTGCGTACGAATCAAGCTCGTTTGTCGGCACGGCGCGTCCACTCTGTTTTAACCCGTGGGCATTAACTAAAGAATCGAGGTGGAAGCTGGTGTTTGTGTAAATAAAACGAAATTAATACACGTATGTGTCTCAAGATCATGCATTCGTCTTGAATGATACATGGACCGAAACTTGTTTTATGTTGAGAATGTTGCTTATCAAACACTGAAAAACATTCGATAAAAAATGACTGCTAAAAACCGGTGTTCCTCCATCGGTAAAGTCAACGTGGCATTTTCCGTTGTGCAATTTCCGACAACCCGGAACAACCAGCATAAATTACAACTTTTTTGGTTATTTGATATTCGATTGCCATCAATCAAGGCGACTATTATAAATAGACCCCCTCCCTCCCAAATGTTGCTACTAGATATGCATGCAAAGTGTGCTTGCTGGTTAGAGCCACAGACTCCAGTCAGGTGAGGGGTGGGGCTATCTTCATATTATATGGACATAATTAACGAAGACATGAAACTATGTTGGTTAATATGGTATCTCTCTAAAATCAAGTTGTTCGTATCTGATTCAGCGAAAGGGGATTTCTTAAGACTGTCAGTCCTCATTTGTTTATCTTTTCGCATTACAGATTTCGTGTCTATTCTATAATCCTGCGTACAGTGCGGCAGTACAATTAACAAATGACAACTTTGATACGTTAATAGGTAAGTGTTGAGATACTTGTCCGGCAATTATGGCCAAACTGAATTGCGATGGAAACAGAATGTAACTAAATGGGCAATAATGGAAATCTGGCTGAGACTATTTTGTTCATCTTTCTGCTATCAATCTTCATCTTCTATCGTCGAGTGGTTGGAATTGAATTAACAATTAAACATAAAATACCGCAACCAGAAAAGCTTGTTATATCTCCAAAACACTGTTTCAGTGGATTGTATGGTTAACTCAAAATTCCACACCAACTAAGTTTGCAAACGGATGTAGGAGGGATGACCATATATCGTCACAGTGAACCCAGAAGAAGACTTACGTTGCATCAAAACATAGTGTTTTGGAAATAAAACGCTTTTCTGATTGTGGTTATTTTACGACGTTTAAATATCTGCCTGCAAAATAATGAGTTTGAAATATCAACGTGTAAATCAATTAATGTAATCTATTGTAAAATTGACAGAAAATAGTATTTTTTTATTGAGCGGGTGAAAAGATTATTCTCTTACCAAACATATCATACAATCTAACGCAATTCCAAATTTTAAAATGAAACAAGTAAATAATTAAAATGTCTTGTGTGGAAATTTTCGATTAATTTAAGTGTTTAATCGGATAAACCAATTACTAACAGTTCCCATTTATTTTCAAGTTTTTCTTTACCACCAAGAAGCAGCCATTTTTGAGTTTGAATGTCTTACAAAATTTAGGAAAATTCGTTTTTATCACTTGTTTAATTTGCGGCCTGTCTGTGCCACAGTTATTATCAATAGCACATTTATATTTGCTTTAGAAGTTCCACAGCTGTATTTGTTTTCATCGCCTTTATAGCAGCGTCAAAACCAACTATAATAATCAATCATTGTTTTGCTATCATCACCTGTACATCTAGTTTAGTCTCTCAAAAACCATTGAGAACTCAGGCAAATTTGTGCAGTGTGTAGCAACCTTAATTAACATCTATAATATTTTGCCAGTCCGTTATTGTCCAGAAATTGGATCACAAATTAAATTTATAGAGAGTGGGGAGCACTTGCAAATTATTCTAACAGGATAATTAGCCTGGTTTATAGATTTTTAAATGCCACCGTTGTAGAGGAAAATGGTTCAGGACTGATCAGATCCTATTAAGGTCATTATCTACTTTCCAACATAATTCCAGGAAGTTATGAAGGAGGCTTGTTATTCTTCAGTGCTGCCTGGTGCCCTTATAGCAATGAATTAGGTCCTATATTCGATGCCGCTTCCGAAGCATATAATGCAAGAAATGTGAGTTATGCATACTGCAACAAAAGATCCGACCCTGTTGATTTGTCCATTTGTCTCGGAAGTACGGGGCTTTGCACCGCAAATTGCATTTGACACATGTTTGTATAATTGCTGAAAACGAGGCTCGAGCCCCATAAAATACAATTATGGTTTTGATAGTAATTGGCTATATTGGACTCGCATCACACAATCTGTTTCCTCAGTTCCACCGTACTCGATGCCTGTTGTAACTTATTGTCAAGCTTAGGCTGTGTGTTGATATTATCTAGATTGCACAGCGTTTTGCGAGAGCATTGCACCTTGGTGAATTGGGTTTTTTCTTCCTTTCAGCACAATACGAGGTAGTGTTTTTAAACTTCTATGCCGATTGGTGTCGGTTTAGCCAAATTCTTGCACCGGTTTTTGACGAGGCGGCAGATAAAGTATCGGTCGAATTTCCCGTAAGTCCCTCACATCATGCTATTTTGGCTGCCTTGCAAGGAATGTCTGAATACCATTTTCAAAAGTAACTCGCTTGTCGCACCTGTGTGTTTCGTTTCGTAGCTTTCTAAGGCCTTGTCATGTTTGAGCTAAAATTGAGCATCTGCAGCTCAATATTCGGCACATGCTAAAAGAAACTTAATGAACACCCCTAGTGTGAGAATTGTGATCTCAACAAAGCCCTTAGCTATGCTTTGATTTTGTTTGCATGACTACATTCCCATTAAAGTAGAACACGGTGATTTTCTGTAGTCAATTATACCGTAACCTAATTTTGGCAAGAATGATATGCAGAGGTTTATCCTTCAAATCTTTTTGTCTGAATTTGCTTATTTGAAAAATTACCTAAAATTCCCCCAATCAATAGGGCTCGTCAACTTTATACAAAGCCCAAATATTTTGAATGTGCATCCCGAACGTGGCAAGGCTTTATAGTATTTGATTGTAAAAAATGTTTGATGGTAGGGGGCGTGTTTATTATTATGGTATATATAATTGTACTGTATTGTATGCTTTCATAGAATGCACACGTGCTGCGATGGAGCCAGATGCTCAAAAGAAAAGCATAAATGCACCTCGAGAACCTTTCAAAATGAGGTTTAATTTCTAGCAAGGGACAGTTGTGTATCTAGTACGCAAGTTTTGCATTACTCTGAGATGCCAAAATTCAAATAAATTTGATAACGACTCGCTCTTTGGTACTTTTATTTATGGACACCTTGAGCTGCGCAACCTATATAATAGGCTTTGTCTATTATTTTGAGCATCTGCCTTTTGAACTTAGTTGTACTCTGTACTTGCATGCTGCCCCATTTCTCTGATCTTATTAAGTTTTAATTGAAACTTAACCAACTTTTCATGTAAAATTGTTAAATACTCATTTTCTCATCATGTCCTGTATAATGTTTAGGAACCAGGGAAGGCATTATTTGGAAAAGTTGATTGCGATCAGCAAAGTAAGTCGTGCTTTCATCTGAATAAGAATAATCATGAATAGTTAAGAGATATGTTGAGAAATTAATTTTTGTTTGTAGCTGCCTTGTCTAGTCGGTTTCATATTTCTAAATACCCGACTCTAAAAGTACTAATCAATGGACAAGTTGGTAAGAAGGAATATCGTGGGCAACGGTCAGCCGATTCTCTGGTGGAATTTGTCCGCGATTTACTGAAAGACCCAGTGAAAGACTTGCCTTCGTTCATGGATATAGATAACATTGACGTATGTCGAATATCCCATTTTTTTTGCATTCATCTTGCGTTTCTTTGGAAAAGTGATCGACACTTGGGCATATTTCAGGCAAAGCCAAGAGTGATCGTGGGTTTTTTTGAATCTAAAGATTCTCAGCAGTACCACACGTTTGAAAAAGTAGCTAAAAGCTTACGGGATTATTGCGAATTCTACGCAGGAATAGGGTAGGAAACTGTTCATCAATGAGGCAATTTGGGAGAAAATGCCTTCTACAACATACCTAATCGTTTATATTTGAAATGCTTATTCTGTTAACGTATTTTTTAATGTCCGTGAGCAGAGAGAACTTTAAAGAACAACGCCCGAATGGAGATAACATTGTCTTTCGGCCATCACGGACAAAGGTGAGCCACTACTTGCAGCAGGATTTTTTTTTAAATTTCATCAGGGCGGAAGATACGGTTCAAGTACTCAATTTTATTTCCTCGCTTTCAGTACGGAGTTGCCAACGTCCCTTACTTCGGTAATTTACTGGACTTTGAGGAACTGAATACTTGGGCCACTGATTTGGGTATCCCGCTTGTGCGTGAAATCACGTTTGAAAATGCAGAGGTACAATTTAGCAATAACCTATCGGTTTTAAGTGTCAATGATCAAGTGCCAAATACGATGTTGGCTTTTCTTATCATCATAGGAGCTGACGGAGGAAGGAGTACCATTCCTCATATTGTTTCATCATCCCGATGATAACGAAATTGTGAAAAAATACACTGCAGAAGTGAAGAAACAGCTAGCGGGTGACAAAGGTACGAGCCGTTACATGTTTAACGTATGTCGCTACTGCCAGCTTGTAAAAATTGTGAGCCTTTTTTGTTTTTTCTAGGTACGATTAATTGCCTCACTGCCGATGGCATTAAATTTTCTCATCCATTGCATCATTTGGGCAAGGCCCAGAAGGATCTGCCCCTCATCGCCATAGACAGTTTCCGGCACATGTATTTGTTTCCCGATACACAACAAATGACGTAAATCAATTTATGATAAGTGTCGAGGAGATGCTAATTGGATACATTTTTTAATGCCATTGTTGCTTGGAAAACTGAAGCCTAGATCAATCTGAACTTTAAGCGACTTAAAATTTGAAAACGTCAAGCTTTTAGATCTCGATCTCGTGTCGAAGATGATCTTATGTTTAGTGAAATTATGAACCTCTCACTTAAGCTTTTACATTTGTATCAATTAGCAGCTCTGTACAGTGCTTGTAGCATTGAACATTTTTAGAGGAATACAGAATGTTAACTCTGAATCAACATTTAAAGGGTTCCTGGAAAGCTAAAAGCATTTGTTGACGATCTGTACAATGGCAAACTACATCGCGAATTTCATTATGGCCCTGATCCGACACCGCAGGAAATCGGGCATCATCCAGACAGTGACGGACAACCTGCCCAGGTAAAGGATTATCAAGAATACCTTGGAAATAATGATGATGAGGTAGGAGAGCAGATCCAAATACAAAAAAAACCATCAGATTTTTAAACTTGACTAATTTCTAAATTCAATGCATGATAAACCGGCATGTGCATAATTTCCTCGAAAGTGATTTCCAGAACATTTTAAGCAATGCTTCATGTATAACGAGTAATGCTGATGCCTCTTTGTGTTTGGGCTCACTCTTACTAGCATAGTGCATGCGCTAAGGGACCATCCATAAATATTTTTATCCTTCGCCCTACAACATAGTCTGAAACAGTCCTAAAAACGCTCACAAAAATATGGCTGGCTGAGAAAACAACGTGATTTTGTCTTAACTCTTCTTGTTTTTTAAAGGCCGCCGGAGCAACGAACCCACCAGAATCTACCTTCAAAAAACTGGCTCCATCGAGATCAAGATACACACTATTAAGAGACGAACTGTAGTAGACCACTTGCCTAAAGGCTGAATAAACTTTGGAGAATGTACAGAAGAATACTTGTTTTTGCCGATCATTTTCCCTCCATTTTAAGTTAAAATGACAGCGCATTCTGACGAGAATGTAGGAATTGAGTTTAGTTGCATTTGCTTCGCTTCATTGGCTGCATTCCACGAATGACACTTGACCATTAATTAATTGTAAAAACAACCACTTTTGATACCTTAACTGTAAAGTAGCCAATGTACCTCTGACTAGTAAATTGAAATCTCTTAACAGTATGAAATTACAGTGGATTTTGAAACGGAATGTTAACTGTACCTTTACGAAACATGCCTTAAAAATATTTCCAAATCTCGTGACACGAATAAGATTCAAGTGAAACTGAGGTGTAAAAAGCTTAAAAGAATTTGTTCACTTTGTAGGCTCAGGTTTATACAGACTCAAAGACTCATAACTTGTAACAAAACTAACCTTGTTGTAAATATTGTGCTTCTGTTGCCTCCCAACTGTTTATCATGAGCCATTATTCCATCTCGTATGTGATTTGAAATTGTTTTTTTTTTGCAAGTGAAAATTTCAATAAAAACTTGTTTTTCCTCGAAAGGAAACACGGAGGCAGATGGTTAATAACTGATCCAGGTCGAGGTTCAACGACTCCGGATTTGATCCAACAGGCGGAGTTTATTAAATTACTGTATTTCTGTTAGTGTTACTTAGGCCCTCCATGTACATATGTAGTCCATCAAATTGCTCTTTCTGTGCCTTTCTTGATTTTTTACACATTTGCTGTGTTTTTATTTGAATATTGTCTGTAATGTTTTAGAAGCAAAATAAGGCTCGCCATATCTTAACTTGAAACTAAGTATAAAACCAGATTATTGGTCAGTGCCGTAAATTTCGGATTATCTAGGATACATTTTTTTCTAGTGTATTTGACCTTGCGCATTATTAAACCAAGCTAATATTATTAGCTAATGTTATTAAAAAATATATTTGCTTGAACTAAATTATATAATAAATGCGCAGGTTAGTAATTGCTCCATTTTGTTACATTCTTGAGTTTTTTTGTTATATTTTGCGGATTATCCAGGAAACATTTCAATCCCTTTAGACATTAAGGAGTCTATTGTACTTTTTTTTTGAAGTCCTCAGCAGTGTTTGAAAAGATTTGTACATTTAATTTCCTGTACGACTTTGTGTACATAAATAAGCGATGGCCAAGTTATTCTCACCAAAGTTGTGCAACTTTTTTTGCGACGTTTACTTTAGAATGACTACGCGGAATGTTCCAATCACTAGATTTTGCCATGTTTATTGTAAGTACGGAAAAATAAATGATTGCTTGTTTGGTGTAATGATGAATAATGAATAGCTTGCGTCTAGGGGAACAAACCCCAATTTGATTTTTTTAACCTATCAGATTTAACGTTTTGA
The DNA here is from genome assembly GCA_034698745.1 of Megaphyllum sjaelandicum. Taxonomy (NCBI): domain Eukaryota; kingdom Metazoa; phylum Arthropoda; class Diplopoda; order Julida; family Julidae; genus Megaphyllum; species Megaphyllum sjaelandicum. The sequence goes on along the minus strand of JAQGBX010000201.1, from coordinate 13,616 downwards.
GTAATTCAATTTTGTGGCCTTCACCTCCGCTAGCTGTTGGTAAACATGGCGAGAATGAGAATTATCTTACCCGCTCAAAAAGTCCGTCATATCCAGCGATGAATTTATTTTTATAGCTTTAACTTTAAGAGGATCATACCTAAAAAGTATAATGTTGGATTTACTCGACTAGCAATACAATTTGTAAAAAACTATGAAAGGTGTTCATTAAGATTTCGCAATCATTTTTTAAAAAACAAGGGCCTGATGGATTTTAATGCAATTTGTTTGAAACATTTTTCCATCATCCCCGAACATATATCAGATGTAGTCTGATGCGATAGTGGCTCAGCATCAGTTTTTCAACTTATGAAGGTATTTCAGGAGCAGAAGTGCGTGACATGTTTAAGGTCCTAGTAATGTCCGAACGTTTGGTCTACGAGTGAATTGAAAAGTTCAGAAATTGAGAAACACCTGTGAAAGATGGTCAGAGAAGTGTAAAAACCACTGTCTGTCAGAAATCGTTATTTTCCCCAAAATAGAGGACTTTTTTGAATAATAGACGATGTCTACCAAATTTCATACAACTGTTTTTTTAAAATAATTGCGAAAACTTAACAAGCACCCTTCATAAATTCATTGCTTCATAATTGGCATGCATACCTTGTTATCGAAGTTGACGGAGACTAGGTGCCGGCTTTCTGCATAAAACAAGTATCAGTTTTGACAGGCAGTACATGTACAGACATTTAAAAACTGATATGCACTGAAGGGTAAATAAAATTTTGCACTAGGATAAACGTTCGCAGATTTCATTTTATTGGAAATAAAATATCCATCTATTGTACTGTACATTCAAAATGTATAATTCACATTCATTGAAAGGATTGAAAAAAAAAAAATTAAAAAAAACTTTTTCCTGCAATATCGGAATACCCAGTTTATGAAAACCAGAATGGGGCAAAACTATTTGTGTCATTCTTTCTTCAACTTTCGCTAAAAAAACCTTTCAATCATCACACTGGGAAAGGACATAACGTGTTACCTGTCAGGCTTGTTGACGTGAAAAACACGACATGTTTTATCGTCAGACGCTGTTAAAATGGTGTTGCCATCTCTGTAAAGCAAATTATAAAACAATCAATGCTCTTAATTTCTTAAACAAAACTATCATGAGAAAGCTTCAGCAGCATGTTATTTATTCTGAAAAGTGTGCAGTTTGATTTCTCAATATATGAGGGGTTTTAGTTAAGTTTCCGCATTAATTTAAGAAAAAAAAATGGCTGCATAGATTTTTAAGAAATTCGTTGGCAAAATTCATCATTCTTCAACATATTTCAACATTAAAAGATATTTCAAAAATTACGTGTGCTTAAAATTGGAAAGCAAAAATGTACTCCGGGAGATAGTGGCTGAGCAGCGGTTTTGAAACTTTTGAAGGCATTTCAGGAGCCGAAATAAGTGACATGTTTAAGGTCCGACTAATGTCCGAACGTTTGGTCTGAGTGGATTGGTCAGTTAAGAAATGGACAGACCATACAGTCATGGCCAGAACGATGACAAAAATGCATCTCCCAAAATTGAATTTTTTTTAATAATAGATGACGTTTACGTTTATTTCTCTACCAAATTTCATTAAAAACCATACGTTCGGTTATTTTTTAAATGACTGCGGAAAGTTAACGAAGACCCCTCATAATTAAAAACAATTTCTCCTAAGATTACACAGATTAGGTTTTACAAAGGGTGAAACATGATAAAACAACAACTTACCTTGACAAAACCACATCTAGAATTTCGCATGTGTGACCAGTCCACTGAGAGACCATTTTCCCTCCACGGGAATCCCAAAGGCGAACAGCCCCATCCATTCCTACCGTGTAAACCAATGGAGCCACATGATCCCAAACGAGACGCACGATTCCCACCTAAATAAATCAAAAAATATAACAAAGGAGTAAATTCATGACTCACTCCAACGAGTAAATCAAGAAATTGAGTCACTGGTATTTACCTCATGCTTGCAGACCTGGCGTTGCACCTGAGTTGGAATGTCCCAGATACCCAGCTGACCTTTCAGAGTTCCCGTAGCACATACGGGGAAACTAAAAGAAATGCCAATTTTAAAACATTTTATCGGATTATTGATTGTGAATTCTTTCGATTCTAAGTTGCTTAAATATCTGCGAGATAGTTAATTAATTACTTTACATGGCGGTAATATAATGATGCATTTATCATATCATTGAAAAAAAGAATGAAAAACTTGACGCATGTTGCGATGTAACTTACTTGGAGCAGAAACCAACTGTTTCCACAGAATTTTGAGATTCTGCATCTTCCGGAGACATGCAGTTTAAGGTTGCCAGTACCTGATTGATTGGTTAAAGAGCTTTACTTAACATAACCGGTCATTTTTTTATATTAAGTCTTGACTTACTCTGCCATTCTGAGAATTGATCAATTTAGCAGTGCCGTCAACTGATCCACTCATCACGAGCGTATTGTCGTGGTAACCATCTATACAGATCACATCATCGGTATGAGCAGCCTCGCCTACAAAAGTAAAGCACAAAAAAAACACATTCAGGAACAATAAATCAGATGAGATTAATCATGTAAATTAAATGATAAAAATCTAGAAAGCCACCCTAACAAAACGCAACAACATATTTCAACTTAAAAACAAAATACTGTAGCATTGAAGAAACAAATTGCTCCCGCGTTAAGTTCATTTGCATTTATTTTCTAAATTTATACCAGAGAATATTTTAAACAATGGCCCTAGTTATTAACGATTTACTGATATTTGAAACTGTCAAACCTGCGATATGATGTAAAACAGCTGCCGATTTAAGATCCCAAATTTTAATAGATCCATCTCCATATCCAGTGGCAGCTCTTTTCCCATCGGCAAGAATTTTGCAGCAATCCGTTGTCGACTTATGACCGTGAAACATTTTACATTCACCGTCTGGTATCCGCCACATCCATTGATTGCCATCATTTGTTCCAGATAAAAGAACATGGCTACTGTGATGCCATTGGAGCCACTATTTAAGAAATGCGAAATGGATTAAAACAGCTATTAATGTTGCTCGCAATTAAAAATATGCCATCGATTATAAGGTGCACTTTAATTTCAGTACCATCTTCAGAAAAATAAAATACGATTACTTCTAAACAAATATTTGAAAGCATAGTTTAAGAAATAGATCAACTAGATTATAAACCATAACATGTTAAAACCTGGAAGAATTATAGGAAAAAGACTACCGATAGATCAGATGTTTCAGTCGACCAAATTTTGGACTTAGTGGCCATTTCCCAAACTTGAATAACACCTTTCATGTCGGCAGTTGCAACGTAAGTGCCATCATGGCTGAAGGATGAACATGTAACGGAATCCTTATGACCTTGAAATCAAAAGAATTTTTTAGATTACCGTAAATACGGAATTAAGCGCCGGACCTGCAATAGTCGCCTGCCTTTAATAATCGCCGGGGGGAAGATTCCCCGGAATTTGCAAATAAGCGCCGGGGCTTCATTAAGCGCCCCCGGTGGCTATTGTAAGCAAGTCTGATTACCATACCGATTACTCGGACACCTTGTGACAATAGCCGTACATAAATGTGTCATGTGTTGTTTGGTTTAAGGCTTGCATTGGAATAAGGACGTGATTTTAAAGTGAGGCAATTTTGTTTACGGTAATTTTCGAAGTTTAAATTTGGGGATTGAGCCCATGCACAGTTGGTAGGTAAGTAATACTTAAGGTATGCTCCTTTAATTAGACACAAACCTAGTAAATACATGTACATGTATCGGTAATATGGTACATACTGTAGCTACGGTATCCGATAACTTACGGTACCGTATGGGCGATAGTACAGGACCCGGACCCGCAATAGCCGCCTGCCTTTAATAATCGCCCAGGGGGTTCCCCGGAATTTGCAAATAAGCGCCGGGGCGCTTAATTCCGTATTTACGGTAAACCAAGTCAGTGTGCATGCAGGGTTAACCTCGGGTTATTAGGGGAAACAACATGGCGGACACAGTACATCCGACGAAGCTAGGGAATTGTGCAGGCCACCTGGTCACGCACGCAGGGTGGACTGCAGTACAGGTTGCGCAATCTGGCAGAATTTGTCAAAGTTAGCTCCTTTCCCGTCCTCCATTTTGGTTTCTGCAGGTGTATGGGTTCCATTACCCTGGGGATATTTCATCAAGAGTTAATTGGTGCAACACAAACATCTCGCCCGAAGGTTAACCTGGAGTCATAATCTTAACCCAAGGTTAATAAACCTCGTATTTTAACCTAAGTTTGAGCAACCGGCTCTTAAATGCATTCCAGCCAAGAGCAATTGTAAGAAATGTTGCTTAAAACATCGCAATTCTCAGCGATGCCGCCTATACTTAACTCACAACGTTCATAACTTTAGCTCCGTGTTGAATTGAATCGCTGCATTGTATATCAATTCGCAACGATTTGCACTCATGATATATCCGTCCGACGATAATGTTAATTGTATATATAGTTGCCGATCGGAGAAAACGTCTTCAGACAGTCATTAAGCATAAACATAATTTATAATGTATATTCCAGTTTACTCGTAGTGCTACAAAGATACACGTTTAAATAATGTTTGTTTTAAAGAAGTAAGGTTTAACGTGAAATCACTAAGCATACAGACTGCATGCATTTAAAACACTTGTATATACAATAAACATTCAACGCTGGTTCATGCTTCAACATTTCGTTCTTCTTTGATATCGGGAATCGTATTGTATTCTCGCTTTTTTCTCAAATCCGTCAAATGTTCTTTGTATTTGGTCGGTCCACCCAATTTCTTTATTCTCTTGTTACGTGACATCAAGACAACGTTCAAATCATCGGCGAGCCATTTTGCTTGATTTTCCTGGTTCGACAAGATATGTTTAATATAATAAATGCTCTATAGCTAAACATGCATGAGCACTTGTTGAGGTAACAATTTCGAAATATGATCCTGTTTTATTGCATGCATCCATTGTGATACAATGGATTTATTGGTAAAAAACTTTTCAAAACAGAGTTATACTTCTATTTTTTTGGAAATGTAAATTTTTTAAAAAAAAAAAATATATATATATATATATATATATACTCTATAATGTATATTACGGTCTTAAAACGTGAGGATCTTTCGAAGTTTTTCTATTGCAAATATTTTCTAACCGGACTGATAGGTTGAACTTCCAAGAAAAAAAAATACATTTTCATATTCCAAAAGTTCGATGGATCCAAAAGGACAGTGTTGTTTTTCTCAATTTTAATACGACAGGACGTCGTATTATTTAGAAAACTAAATAATCCCGAAACGGGGTTGGTCTTACCTTTTCTAAATTTTCTCTGATCAATGGGCAAACCAAAGCTTGCAAAAGGATGGCCAAAGGATGTAACACGAGGGCGCAAAGGAGGATGGTAATCAGGGCTGTAAACACCCACACGTGGCATTGCGAGTGACTCAAGCGAAGTCCAAACACAACGTTGAGTATGACCAAAATTATGATGAGAATGATCAAAATGGCGAGTATGAAAAATCTGACCATCTTGCGGTTAAACCCTTTGTCCGTAGACGATTCGACTTCTTGCTCTCCGCTATCAACAACCTTCTCCTGCTCAACGACTTTCTCGACTTCAATCTCATCGGGTTTTTTTTCCGGTTTTGATCTCCGTATGGGGCTCACGAAAATGTCATAAATTCCTTCGTCGGATCTTCCGACCTTTACTCGATAGACGTCCACTTCGGTGAGAGGAATCTTACCCGGTTCCCGTTCTTCAGGAACGAGAGCGGGTGGGGCCTCTTCGATCTTTTCCTCCTTGACTACATCTTCGAGTTTATCCAAGTCGATGATCACGCGCAAGCGTCGATCGTCGAAGAAACGACTATTTGGGAAAGAAAATACCAAAGTCATCTATATATATAAGGAAGAGATGAATGTTTATATATTTGTGTGTTTGCATATGGAGCTCTGTAGCGGAATATATTTTTTGTTTTGTTTCTGCTTTGTACATGATGACGCAAAACGCATACAAAACGAAAATAGAGAACATAATCTTCCGCTACGAGACGGCTCCGTATATATGATTTCGGTTTTTATTCGTGCCAAAGCTTTGGTAGGCCTACGATCGCTCCATCCCACTATCGGTTAGTACAGCCCGGGTAAAGCCGGGCAAACCAGCTATTTGGCTATAAAATCGACTAACAAGACACGATATGAAAACTCACTTGCGCATAAAAACTGCAATCACGATGATCACCAAGAGAATGAGCGCTGAAAGGATAGCATATCCCAAATCTTCGAGAAAAATGTTGAAACCGTACCGTCCGATGTGTTCCGCAGGGTCGTTAGTTGGAAGTCCTCGTAGTAGTAGGTTGAGGAAAAGAGCCAATAGAATGAATAGTACAACCAAAGTGAGGCAGCTGCAAGTATCGCGAAAGAACATTATGAGATTCACGTCTCATGCTTCACCGAGAATCTTTTTCACTATAACCAATGTATTTGCAGCAGAAAACGTACAGATACATGTGTGTAGATTGCACAAAGCCAAAAACCTGCGTCGTATCATTATGAATATGAAAAAATTCTAAAAGTGGAAATGTTTTTTTGTGTATTTGCAGGAAAGAGTGTGATCGTTCTGGGGATAAATAAGATCATTTTTGAGAATATAAAGAATGTGCGAAATGTGCGTGACGAATGGTTAACTCTGAATTGTTAGTCTGTTATCCTGCTTTATTATGATTGCTGTTTGACTGTCTGTGGCATTAGTGAAACCCGCTTAATTCGACCACGCTTAATCTGAACGGGCATTTTATTCGATCATAACCTTCAGAACGGATTTAATTGCTCCTGTAGATAACTTTCACAAGCAGACGACGCGTGCTGGCCCCGCCTAGATCAAACATGTACTTCATATTTTCACTGTGGCAAAAATGGTTGCCTTTGCTATAGATAATGGCGAATTTGATTGGGCCAAAAAATCTGCACTAGTGCAGGCTACAAGGTGAGGCATATAAGTCTGCATAATCGACAGTATTGCAGGCATCAGGCGCAAAAAGACTTTACAGACTTATGCCTCACCTTGTAGCTTACACTAGTGCAGATTTTTTGGCCCAATCAAATTCGCCATTTCTCAACAGAAAAAATCCGCACGTGGAATAATGTTACACGAGTATATGAATAAGCAGATGATTGCCTGAAAAAAAGATTTTGGGCAAGCTGTTTGTCGTTTGTGGTTTTTTTGTACATGATTTGATTATATACATGTATATGATTTTTACATGATTATTTGCACATGATTGCCTGAAAATCGTCTGCTTAGCAGATGCGTTTGTTGAAAATGGTTTGCCATAGTGTGGACACTCCGTTTGTTGAAACTAATCTGGACAAACGATTTTGGGGAATCAGTTTGTCGATTGTGTCTTTTTGTACATGATTATTTGCAATGATTTGATTATATGCTCATGTCTATGATTTGTACATGATTATTTGCATATGATGGCCTGAAAATCGTCTGCTTAGCAGATGCATTTGTGTAAAAAGGTTTGCTATAATGTGTACACTCCGCTATACATTTGCCATGGTTGACGAGTTTGGCATCATGCCCTAAACTAATGCAAATAGACTTGTTTAAACATGTTATTGAAACGTGTTTAAAACCCCAATGTGTTTATTTAAATCCAATTCAACAGATTTAAACGACGGAAACGAACAGTGTACACAGCACGTTTTTTTCGATCACGTGTTTTAAATAAAACAATGGTAACAATATCATAGCATATTTGCATGTGTGTTTTTTTTTCAAACTTTCGAATGTGAATGTGTAGAAATGGGGTTAACTGTAAGACTAGATTATTTGATTAACAATTTTATTTTTTTTTAAAAAAAAGCTTAAGTTGTTTATCTCGAAACTTGGTAAATGAATTAGGGCGTATATCATTGCCAGCAGATGTGGTTGCAGTTTCCTTTTTGGAAGCGCACGAAATTGAACAAAGCATTTAATTCAGGAACTGCTCATTAGACAAATTCGGTTTTTTTTCCATCTGATTTTTACCGAAATCGTCGCCAGTGCTAGACTAAATATTGATTTTTCTCGTAATAGGCCTGCGTGGGATGCTTTGTAAGGCATCAGATTTAGCAACAGGAAAATTGGGATCTGTTGCTTTCTACGTTTTGGTCTCAATGAATCGTCCATGCAAAATGCCATTGTTTTTACCTGCCACCAGGTGCGACACTGTCAAACTAAGAGCAATAAGTTCAACGGTCAAGGATCAATCTTAGAAGATCAGAATGCTACCAAATTAAGGGAACGAATTTGGCTTTGTATTGATTAGCAATCTCCTGAAAAAAGCAAATTTTGTAAAGAACATTATTTTTGCAGGATATTTGATGGTGTAAATCTCGAGGGTGAAATTAGAAAGGGGAAAAAAATTCCAAATTAAAACTTAATGGTCCAATATCGATTTGTTTACTGGAATTTTTTAATTCCGAGCATCTCGCGTGCTATTTTTTGAAAAAAAAATTAATTAGTTGTGAGTTGATAAAAAGCAATGACAAGAAAGATTAGAAATGAGTTAATTGATGCGGGCTACTGTTAAACCCAATTAATTATGACGAAAAACTCATATTGATCATACCTTTAATTACCAAAAAATTCAATAGCAGAGATTAATTACATTTCGCAACCTGCTCACCACGACACTTTATTTTGACACAAAAAGAGGACATGAACCTGAAGCCGAACTTCCGCTTTCGAACAGAAGCGATTGTATATAATCATAAACGCCGATGCGAGAGGTATGGTTACACGACTTTCAAACTAAGAGATTACTTCAGAACAAATCACTAAATACATCTAAGTACTTTACTTCTGGTACATTTGGAAATGTCCTTTAGAGTTTAACCCGAAATCATCTTCATTCATATATATGATTCATCTTTAAATTCTAAGAAATGAATTTCAAAATACCTTTTGTATATTGAAATGAATTTTGAAATCCATTTCACAATTAAAACTTTTCTCCATCTAAATGCATTTTCAACGAATTTCTTTTGTATATGTTTGGTAGAATGCTTCCTAAAACCCCGTACAGATTACGACAAACGGCAAACAAAAAACCACAAACAGCAAACGGCTTGTCCAAAATCGTTTGTCCAGATTAGTTTCAACATAAGGAGTGTCCACACTACACTATAAGAAAAAAAAGGTACTTCAGAATACCAAAAAAAAAGGTAAATATCAAAATATTTTTAAACACCTCAATAAACCTCAAATAAGACAAGCAAATACCTTTGGATGTTAAAAAAACACCTAATTACACCATTATTTCTTAGAGTGTATGACAAACCATTTTCAGCAAACGCATCTGCCAAGCAGACGATTTTCGCCAGGAAGGGCAAACGGTTTGTTCCAGAGCATTTTTTTGGTTTGTTCGTTTGTCCAAAATTGTTTGTTAAGCCAGGTACACGCTATCACCAAACCAAAACTAAAAACCCCAAACTAGAAACTTTTCTGGTTTGTGGCAATGAAAAAAATGGCGTAGCAAACGGTTTTTGCCAAACTAAAAACTAGAAAATGAAGTTTGCAAACTTAGTTTGGCGTTCCCGCCGAGTTTCGGTGAGATGAAAAGGAAATAGCCAAACTTTTTGGCGGTGGCGCTGCTATAAACGCTTCGTCTACACGATATCGCTGATACTGCAGACGACAGCATATCGCATATCTATCGTTTTTCTTCTGTCGTCTGCTCAGCTTTGTCAGTATGGTTTGTTGCAGTGTGTACGCTCAGGTTTGGCAAATCTAATTTGTATTATTTTTTGTATAGAATCTGATTCACGTTGAAAGTTTGGGGTTGTGTCGTTTGTTTATTGTGGTTTGTTGTTTGCCGTTCTTCGTAGTTTGTACTGAGCTTAAGACTCTTAAATTGCAATACCGAATAATTCCACGAGCGTTCGTGAACTTCCTGATACACGTCCTCCAAACATCCTTCCTAAAATCATCAGAAATGCACTTTGATTTCCAGATTTCAAGCCCAACTCTACTCCAGTACAACTCGAGAGGGGATTATTTTCCTCTAAATCTTTCCACGCGACATTCTGCGCAATAGATAAACGATATAAATCTCTCTCAATATTTCGTTGCCATCATGTCCAGAATTCAGCAACGTGTCTTTTGTTTGAAACTGACAGGCTGTCTTTTAATCTTCCTTAAAACGAGCCAGAAAGAAAATGCTCCACAAGTGACATCATATCCAATAATGGCATGGTTGTTGTTAATAGGAATCATTCCGTGCCAGTTCCGCGTAAATACAATGACCGTATAAAAACTGACCAATGGGCAGAAGGGGAGAGCAATGCAATTGAACGACTGAAAATAATGACTCGCACCACTTGCCACGCTGCCCGTTTAATCTGAAGAGCGCATTATTTTATCAGGAAAAACAATAAAAAAGCAAATTCCCGAATGGACAAAGAAACGGTCAAAATGTTTATTGTCCACACGTCCATTTCGCCTGCCCAACGCGGCTCTTGAGATGACCGCTAACTATTATTTTCATGCGAAAATAACGACACGGAAAATCACTATATCTACAGAGTGTCCAGGGATTCGCCAAATCGCAGAATCTTGAAAATGAACACATCAAAAGCATCACTGATGTATAACTATTAAAGTGACCAAAGCTCAAGTCCCATTAACATTCGATCGTTGTTGGTTGATACCGGAAATAGGAAAAATACGTAGAATTCAGTGCTCGAAAGGGGGCGTCCATTAATTAAATGAGGCGTTTTTGGTGGTTTTAAGACCCCCCTCCCCCTTGGTGATATGTCGTGAGATTTGGCTCGACCCCCTCTCCCACCCCATAATCTCACGTTAGATTTTTCAAAATGCATATTTTTAGTGCAAATACGTTAATCTGTGCTTGATTGCATTGGATTCATTAAAAAAAAACATAATTTGCTTAATTATTTTTATTTAAGACTAGTTAAGACTAATATTTAAAACTACTAAGAACGTAATCTAGAATCACAGTAAGAAAATCGAACAATGAAATACTTAAAAAGGAACTACTAAAATTCGTAAAATTATTTTAGTCATATTTTAGTGAAGAAACATGTTTTATTTAATTTAACCCAGTTCTCTCGCAATTTTAAAGTTTCTTGCGGAATTTTTTTTTTTTGATTTTTCCGAGAACCCCCTCCCACCCTAAATGCCTAACGTAATTAATGGACGCCCCCTAATGGTTTGAAAAAAAAAGACTTCCCCACATGACATTGGTGTTATCAGTGATTGCCTAACAATTGGGGTAAATTACTAATACATGTACATGTACATGCAGAGCTAAAATTTGATGAACATAGTTTCGTTTTAAAGCAGATTATTACAAGTAGTTCACGAATTATTTTACTCCATGTTGTACAATTCATCTATCCTAGAAAAGTTTTCATCCTTTGAATTCTTCCGTTAAAATATAAACTTGTCAAGAATCCAAAATCGAAGATGAATCAAGCAGACGATTTTTGGATATTTTACATGTTTATTTTTTTTTGAAAAAAAATGGCTAATTAAACTTTTTTAAGCGTAACTAGCCCAATATAGATGAGTCAAACAACAATGTGGACGATAAAACTTGAATTCAAGGAAATTAATCAAAACGAAACTGAAATAAAATCTGGAAAGATGACCGCCTGTTTAAGCTGACCACTTTGTATTGTTTTTTCTAGTGTGCATTTTCTTCATAAAAATTCTCTGTATAGTGACCATTTGTCTATTGTGTACAGTGACCAGTGTGTGTTGTCATTTTTGCAATTTTTAGATTGTGATTGTACTTTAAAAATTGACCAGATAACAGATGAGTCACATTACATCCTGCTGTAACCCTAGTGGCTCTCAAATAATTCAGCCAATCATTATTCAGATCGAAAAATTGATCATAAGACGCAAAAAAAAAAATTTAAGACAAGAAAAACTTGATATTTTTTTTTCATTAAAAAAAAACCAAATATGTACCTTGCATAATAAGGCAATAAATAAAATGTATGTAATGCACATGGACATGATGATTCTGTACTTTGGTTTTGTGGTTTTGACTACATGCATTACAGTCTACGTGTATAAGTACAGTGTACAAGTTCATTATTTCAATTTAATTCAGGCATTCTTTATATAGTGACCACCTTTTACAGTGACTAAAATAGCATTTTTTGTGGTGGTCACTCTTAACAAGTTTTATTGTATGTCCCTAAACTTTTAGTATAGAGATAATAGGGCATCTACCGTCTAACACGATTTTCTAAACTAGTGTACATTACACTAACCAGGAAATTACTTTTTTTAATCTTAATATCATACAGTAGGTGCAGGCATAATGACCATTTTAGGCCTGATGGCAGTTGTTTATTATTTCGGTCTCCAAGACCAAAGCTATTACGCGGAAAAATGGCAGCAAGGATGAAAAGTCATTTGAAATTTTTCTAAATAACGCTTTCCATCCCTAAATTGCCTTTTTCGAAGAAATCTGGGGAACTCGGTATTAAATTCTACGACGTACATGTACATGTAGCTTAGGCTCGCTATTAATTTCCCCAAGCCGAAGGCCCAATTTTTTTGCAATTTAAGTGCAGAGACGCGTCACGTGTCGCCAGTGTCATCAGCTTGGGCTAATTTGAAAATAATTTCCCGGAGCCAGATTGAGAAGTAATATTAAAGGCTGCTCATCCACATTATGAAATTAATAAAATGCCAAAGAGGTTAAGAGATATAAATACGCAAACAGGGTGCATTCGATGCTAAGTTGGGATGAAAACAATTCGTTGAGGGATGAAGTCATTGTTCCATCTCGAGTCTTATCCGAGCTGGAATATATGAAAGATGGAAATTGGCAGAAATTTATAAAAGCAGTCCTGATGTATTACCAGTGCCACACACGATAGGCTTTTAATGAAAAACGCTAGCCTAATTGGATTATAATAGAAATATTTCTGCCATTATTCTAATGGGTTCAATAAGATAATTTCTGAGACATTTCGCCCTTCCGTTAAAGAGATTTGGACGGAAAATTGGATCTCGCAAATTGGGCAAAAAATTCGATAAAAACGCGCCAATTAGGCAATATTAAAAATGCGGCTCCGGGAAAATGGCTGAAAATTTGCTAATATTAAATATTTTTTTTTAGAAATCGGGAGTGGAGTCACGGCGTTTGGCGAAGCCCGGGCACAAACGTGGATTTCCATGCTGCAATTAAGGGGAAGGGAACTGGGTAATAAAATCATGCCTTATTTAGTTTACGTGACGGAAATATTTAGATGGCACAAATTACTGTTTGCGCATTACGGATTTCTTTTCCCTCCAACCTCGGAAAGTCCTTGGGATCTTCAGAAAAAAATAGCGTGCAAGTTTCGTGATTGCGAGGCAGTGATGTCTTCGCACGGAAAAAAGTTCAACCTTTGACCTAAGCACATTCGTCATAAACTTTTAACATATGACTATATGCAAACGAAGTTTCAAGAGTCATGCTGCAAAGTAAGGGTGCGAGCACAAAGAATGCTTATTGCAGGCGCTTACCACTCGGCGTACACTAGCGCCACCAAGCGGGATAAGA